>MU223799.1:691249-705847 GCA_018584345.1 Thuja plicata
GGATCCTTTTTCCATAAGTGACATATCCATTTCACGATTATCTATGTTCTTGGATGTAAGGGTCAATACTTTTCGCTAAGAATATGGTATACATTGTTGTTTAGCTGGATATCTCCTTACTTTGTGAGGTACGTATCCTCTCTTCTTCTTCCTTATCTTGCCTAGTGGGTAGCCATGATAAGGAGGGGGGCATATATAGGGTTTCCCTTGTACTATAATTTACATTTATTTACATTTTGCAGCATGCTAAATCCTTGGAAGGTAACGCACACAAGTTGCTAAATCCTGAAGAGACACACATTTTTACTTTTATGTTTGCTAAATCCTTGGAAGGTAATGCACATAAGTTGCTAAATCCTGAAGCGACACATTTTTACTTTTATGTTTGATAAATCCTTGGAAGGTAACGCACACAAGTTGCTAAATCCTGAAGAGACACACATTTTTACTTTTTATGTTTGCTAAATCCTCAAAAGGTAACGCACACAAGTTGCTAAATCCTGAATGGACACACATTTTATATTTCATAGTGATACAAGAATGTTGATCTATGGATATTTTCAAAAGCCGTCAGAAGATGCATTTACAATTACAAGCACGGTTTGTGGGTGAACCTGTTAGGGGCTCTCCCTCCGGGGTGATTCATAGTAAGGTGGGCATCTTACTAGGTGAGGTAATCACTATCTCTTTTCTCTCTTTCGCTTTCATGCTAGTAGGATTAGATCATGAAGCTATGTTATCTATGGTGTCGTTCTTGTCTTACTTATGTAGTCATGTATGCTTTCTATGATTGATTGCTCTCTATTTCCATATCTTTATGCATGTATGTTGGGTTAGAATCCTTGGTTTGGGGGTTCGTATCCCTAACTTAGCGATATTCTACCTCGTTGCAATCCACTAGGATTCTTTTCCTCTAAACTTTACCGTGAGCACATTCGATTTTGTACTCCTGCTAAAGTGGGGGCTTAATGTATCGTCTTAAAATGGAAGCACTTCCATGTTAAGAGAATTTATCCCTCCTTAGGGGACATTTTTTACCTCTACCATATCATCATCCTATTTTTGCATCATCTCATGCTTCTGTGCTGGTTAAGGACCTTGATTGGGCCTCTCCGGGCACCTCCTACCCCACCTGGCATATTTTCCAGGGGTTCTGGCCCCCTGGGTCAAGGTCAACCTCGACCCTGACCTAGTTCAGGGTCGACCTCGACCCTGACTAGGGTCCCCCTTTCAAAACAGGAAGCTTGTCGGTTGCTGGGGGTCATCAAAAATTTAGTTTTCCCGCTTTTGGGTCGGCTGTTTTGGGTTCCGAAGCATTGATTCCTAAATTACATTTAATATAGGTCCTCTCTTAGGGGTAAAGGCCTTAATGGGAATTTAATCCTCCTATGTAGGCCTCCTTAGAAGATTGTGCCCTAATTTCATATAAAAGGAAGTCCCTCTCTCTCATTTCCTCTAAGTCTTCTAAGTGCAAAAAAAGCTCTAATCAAGGTTTTTTCAAGAAGCAAAAAGGTTCAAGATCCATTTCCAAGCTCTCAAGGTGTTCAAGTCTTCCTCTCAAGTATTTAAGTTCTCCATTGAAGATCAAGGATTCAAGCTCTCAAGCCTTTGAAGGGATTAGGTGCAAACATTCAAGATTCATCATTCAAACCCTAGATCTAGCCATCATGGTGGTGTGATCTTCCTTCAAAATTCTTTGTGCATCCTCAAGACTCTTCTATCATCTCTTCAAAGTGGAATTTAAGCATACAATCATGGAGGTTTATGGTTTCTAAAGTCCAAGCTTTCATATTTACATATTTGCATACATTTGAATTTCAATTACATATCTATTTGAGTATCTCAGCTTCATTGTTAGATTCAATTCTACTACTTGCTAGCATTTTGTACTTTATTGATTTCAAGGTTAATTCCTAATTCGGGGTTTGAATAAGGAAAACCCCTCCCCCACAACAAACAATCCCCTTTTTCTTGCAGGTACAGGTACAAAATAGTTGATTTGAGACCAGATCTGGATACCCTTTTCGGCTTTCTTTCAGACGGCGCGAACAGATTTTCTGTCAAACCTGTGTAGGTCAGGGTTGACATTATTGGGTTAGGGTTGACATTTGTGGGTCAAGGTTGACCTTTTTCATAAGACGACATCGGAATGGAAAAATATTTTTGGGTTTTGTTCGTCTCTGCGTTCTGGTTCGGGATCAACTGTCAGTTTTTCCATAAATGGTCTATAGACCTCATAAAAAAACATTCTTTGATCTACAATATTTCAAGGTTAGTGCATTTCTCCTACTTCTTCAATTATTTTCATACATCATTTCTATACATATAATTAACAAAATTTAAGGTATCTCTCTTGTTATTCTCCCTTCTAAATAGTTGATTCATTTGTGCATTTGCCCTTCCTTGGGGTGGATCAATTTGGATCTTCCATTTGTGCATTTGGGAATAAAAGAGGAACATCTTATTTTCTCCCTAATCACAATATACAATCAATCAATGCAATTCAATTAAGGTTAATACAATGTAGGCAACTCAAAGGACAATTTACACATTTCCTATTTCAAACATTACATTTCAAGATAATCAATAATCTATCAAACCCTTCTTCCTTGACGCATTATATATTCTTAATAAACATATCTCTATTTCAATCCTCCCTGTTACATTTTGGTGACATTCCAATTTCATATGTTACAGGTTGCATAATAATAATTAATAAAAGATTACTTATTATATGCCTAAAGTTTGGCTTAAGTGAAATAGAGAATAATAAGTGACTTAATAATTAAATCAAGATGATTTAATTAATAAGTGGAATCACTTTATTACTCTAACACAATATATTCTACATATGAGATTGTCTTGGCAAAGGTTGGGGATTTTCATATTGAAGCATCAACTATGTGTCGATTAACAATCTATTTAAGAAGAGAATATGGAGTTGCATCGCTGCCCAAAAGTGGCATCACAATAGAAAGTAGACAAAAAATGAGAGCATGTGGATGAAATAAAACAACAAATGGTTCAATAAGTGGGATATTAAAATAAGTGAGCGCCCAAGCATCAATGGGAAAATTAAAATGTGTGTTCAAGGAAAGCATGCACATTATGTATCTTGGGAGGAAAAAGGAGTACTACATCAAGCATTTTAATCCTAGACATGATTATACTCAAAAGAACTACATAGGAATAGAAATAAAATGGAAAGCAAAAAGGTTAATTGCCCATATAAGAACTAATTTTCACTAGCTTAGATATGAAACAGAAAGATGGACAATACCCAAAGAAAAGGGGGTAGACAAATTATGTTCTTATTGCATTCAAGATGTGGTGGAGATAGAATGGCATTACATCATAGAGTGTTCGTCATACAAGGATATTCGGATCAATTATATTGATACACTACATGTGAACACCTTGAGTAAGTTATTTGAAGAAGATAAGATTATAAGGGTTGCAAATTCCATAATCAAGACACACAACATAAGATCCAATTTATAGAAGTAAAAATAGATTCTTCTTCTTTGGGCTTCACTTTCTTGTTTTTGTTTATTGGTTATCCATGAGTCTTATAGGTTGTTTGGCCTCATGAACATTATTAAAAAATTTCATTCACACATTCAATATCAATTGATGTTCTTTCAAGTGTTTATCCTAAGACCAATGAATTTTCAAAGTTCACATTATTTTGATTGGTAGTTGGCAATGATCGCCATAGCTAATCAAAACTATCGACATAAAGTTATCATCATATGTCCAAAATAATCAAAATGGATTTGAGTATGTGGAATCCCTTAAGAGTCAACAATGCGTTGCCCAATTTTCAATTCAAATCCTATTAGAACATGTGCCAAATTGTTCATGTTTAGACATATTGCCTTAAAATATTTGCTCAAATGTAAATTTCACATATTTTAGCTTGATATCTTCTTTTAAACATATCATATCCACATATGTAGGTCAAATCCTCCACAATCAAAATCAAATCTATAAATTTTAATTTGTAAGCATAAAGTGTTTTGAGTTGAAAATTATTCTGAAGACTTAAGTCCATGGCACCATCATGATAAAAACTTAAAATAATAATCACTTCTTAATATACCCACATTTACCTTATATTTTATAGTTAAAATTACAATGGACATAAATCCAAAACATGTACAAAAGTTGTAAACCTAGCACTAAAACTCTAGACAAGCTATAAAAATCTAGACTTGGTTGACATTCATGAGATTCAAACTAGAGCTCATTAACTTATGGTTTTCATCCTATGCAATAGATCTCTTGAAACAAGATGCTAATAAAAAAACTATTCATGACCATTATTGTAACTTTAAATTTTATAGTAACCTCTGGAATGTTATCTCGACTATGAGACCTGTAAAGAAGTGTGCAAGAACTCCTTCAACTCTATGGTGTCTGATTACTAGTAGGGCCAGCAATGGGCTCATTTCTCTTCTATTGATCTGAATCTTGTCTCTCTTCAAACCTCGCTCAATGGTGTCACTTTGAGGGATGATGTTCAAGATTTCAATATTTGGGATGCCAATCCTTCTGGTAAATTTTTTGTTTCATCAACCTTCGCTTTGTTGGTTAATCAAAATATCGACAATCCTCCTTTTTGGTCCAAGGCTTGGGTAAATTTCCTTACTCCTAAAATCAACATTTTTTATTGGATCTTTATTCAGAATAAGGCCCTTACTACTGACAATCTCTAAAAAAGAGTATTTTTTTATTTCTAACAAATGTTACTTGTGCCTGGAAGTTGAGGAATCGATTCCTCATTTGTTTTTTCACTATCCTTTCTCTATGGAGGTTTGGGCCAACATATTATATACGTGGAATCTTTGTTGGGTCTTCCTTGCCACCATTCAAGATTTATGTGATAAGTGGTGTTTCCCTTCCTCAAATCAAGTTCTCAAAGCTCTTTGGTCTTTGACTGCTCCTTGTTTCATTTGGGGTCCTTGGAAGGAAACAAACAACATAATATTTAGGGATATATGTTGTTAGGATTAAGTAAAACTGAGAGGGGGGTGAATTAGTATTACAACACTTTAAATTAAACTTAAACCAATTCCAAATAAGTCATACAATTGCAGAAATGAAAAGAACATAAGCAAATAACACACAACTCATTACACCATTATTTGTTGTCGAGAAAATCCTGGCCAAGGGAAAACCCCGGTGGGGATGGTACCCACAAGCACACACTAAAGTATAATGTCCTTGTTAGGAGACCTATCCCTGTTAAGAGCTGAATATTACATCATACATTTCCTGATTAAAGGAATATCAACCCTGTTAAAGGTATACAACACCCTGTTAGGGGTACACTGAGCTTACAGCTCTTACAACCAATACTTCTGTTACAAAGTGTTCTCAATAATGAACAAAAACAAGCATCTCCAATGCTTAGATTGTTCCAGTTATAGATCTCAACAATATCTGTCAATCTCTGATCTCGCATCAGTCATCAGTCATCTCTAACTCTTTCACATACACTTCCATACATCTTCGATTTTACAAAATGTTCTTCGTGTGTGTGTGTGCGTGCGTGCGTGTGTGTGTGTGTGTATATATATATATGTCTTACATCATTTGGTTGGCTCTCAATTACAATACAAAACAAAATAAATACTTATACAAAAAGTAAATACAATGTCGGCGCTCTTGTATTACCAAAGTATAGGTAATTCACAATACCAATCCAACTTAGCACGTTCGGATTCCATCTCATGCTCCCTCAATCGTCGCAATTGTTCAACTACTTTGTTTCACTATTTTGTTGTCTTTGCATGTCTTCAAATCACTCTAACTCTTTGTAATCATCACCAAAACAAAATTGATCTTAACTGAAGGTCATACATATGCCATAGTATCTTCCTCTAAGCTCACTAGTCATCAAACATCATACATGATCTTTGATGTCCAAAACAATGTTGTTATACTCTGTACTTTTGTTTCTATACTTAGTCAATTTCAGAACTGCATCTCCAAAATTGTACTTAACTTGATCATACTATTAGATGTGTTACCATAAATGACAACCATTAAGTGTCTCATATCACACAAAAAAATCACTTGCCAAAAATCTCTCCCTTTGGCATTGATGGCAACACTTATCAAAAAATGACTAAGTGTCCCAACACAAACTGTTCTCTTTTTATCTTCTTTTCTTCTTTTCTCATTTTTCTCTTCTCTTCTCCCCCTTTGAAAACAATGACAAAGGTGTATCCAAAATTTACAAAAATTTAGAAATTAGTGCTTACTCACCAGTTTTAGAATATTTTGAAAGGAATCTTTCAAGATCTTCACTTATGCATTCCATGACTCTACCAATAACTGACTAACATGTATTAGTCCATTCAATGCATAGGATGAAGTCTTTGTTGCTTTTAACTCCGAGGGCATAGATTTTGTCAATGAATCTGCAGTCTTCTCCATATTAGATAGATGAACTTCAAGAATTGATAGCTTAGGAGTGATTAGACTCTTCAGCAAACCAAATATTGTCATTACTCTCCCTTTCTCTATATCCAAGACATTCAACTTATCCAAAATCTTTGTTACCTCTCTATCCATCTCCATTACAGATTGTGAGGAGGTATCACAATTGTCCATCATATTGTTCAGAGTAACCCTATCCTTTGCAATAATGTCTTCAATATTATGAATGTGTCTGATAGGGTTCATCAATAGCTATATAACATCCTTACATGTGTGACACAACTTTTGGCCTTTGATGTAGTTGATCTCAGAATTCTTAAGTCCCGTGAAATAGACTGACATACTTCCTTCAACTTCTTCTCTAGATAAATTTTCTCTGCCTTCTCTTTAGTGATCTTCACTAAGGACTCATAATGACCATCAAAATCATCTAGTGCCATTTTTAGATTCTCTGCATCATCTTTACTTTGAAAAACAATAGTGGCTTGAAGTAGTTTATTCATAGTATCAATTTCTCTAGTAATTACCTTAGTCTTTTTGTCTCCTTTCTGCTCAGATCTTTCTTTGCCTTTGTGAATGCAATGAAATATAGTCTCATCAGTTCATCCTCATCCATACTGTAAACATCTGTGCTTACAGACTTTTCTTTACTTGCCAAAAATAGAATAGTAGATGTGTTCATTTCAGGTTTTACATCAACTCTTGCCTCTTCTTTCTTTGTTGAGTCTATCTTATTTTTATGTTTTGATTCTTCTTTCTGCTCTAACTCTTTTTGTTCTACTTCATTTGCCACTGAATTATCAATATTTCCTTCAAATGGATGTTTCTCATCAAGTGAAGTGTCAAGGGTCACATGCACACCAGAAACATAGAAATCTAGTTGCATGTCAATGTTTACTTCGCTCTTCTCAACATTTGCTTCAACTGTCTTAGAGCTCTCTCCAGTTCTTATAGGTGTAGGCATAGTATATTTAGGAGGTAGAGTATTCTCAGGAATATTTCCCATAAGTATCTTGTCTAATGCCTTTTGAGTTTCCTCTATGACTTCCTCATATTTTCTATTGTGGGTGAGGGTGAAGTTACATCAATTACAATAGAAAGTGGACCAACTACATGTTTGATTTCTGGAGGTGGAAGGGCTACAGTAGCAGTACTTTCCAACCTAAAATATCTCTCTACTATCTTCTTCCTTACTTCTCTCATCTCCTCTTTAGTTATACCTCCCTTAGCTACACAGTCATCAATTATATTTCCCACTCTTCTCTTCCTTATACCTCTTGTATGTTCTTCTTTGACTTTAGTTGATTTCTCTTCATATGTACCCCATCTCTCTTCAGATGTATCAACTTTAGATGCCAGAACATGTTCAACTTGCATAATTAAAACTTATGAACTGACTTCATAACCCATAGGGTAACACCATTTCTTTCTTGGTACAACTACCTCAAAACATACACAACTAGTTTCAACCATGAAATAGACTGTCTCCTTGTATCTCTCAACTAACTCTTCAGGAATTTTGAATCTTTCTTTCATTTGCCTCTGTAGAATTTTGATCATTCCAAACAGTTCTCCATCCACCCATGTGTTATTTTCTCTTTTGTAACTTTGTGATATCTGAATACCAGTGGGTATGTTGTCTTTCCATGCTCTAGGGTGCATGCCAAGAAACTTGTGCTCAATGTGGATATACATATGAACTAGAAGTGGGCCAAATCTAAATTTTTTAGATTTATCCTTTTTTATTAACTTAACTTTGTACACTGTCCAGTCAATCACAAATCTCGTGATCATAGAATATGAATCGTTTGATGTTGCGATCATAGATATGGGTTCCATAATGTCCGTGTATATCATAACCAAGCTTGCATGATCTTACTCCTCAGAATTAGGGGCTAGATATAATCTGGTATCTTCATCCAATGCTCCCCCTAAGGCCATGTTCGACCATTTAGGTCGATGTAGTAGTGTTAGCACCAGGCAAAGATTCAGTAGCATCTACTATCTCTCCCTAGACCAATATCTCATTTGACTCTTTGACTTTCCATACCTTACCACTACTGTTATCTTCTTCTTTCTTGAAACAATTGTTAAATTCACTTTTAAAATCTGCAACTCTTACCAGTATCATTGTCATTCCTCTTTGTATCCATAGGAGGTGGTACTCTTCTGTTGTCTGCTCTATTATACCTACAAAAATTCGCTATATGCCCTGGATTGTTGCATTTGTAGCATATAGGAGGAGGTTTGTTCTGATTTACTTGCAACTTACAATACCTTGCAATGTGCCCAAGGTTATTACATTTGTAGCATGTGGGTTTAACTATTGTTTCTCCTCTGATGTTATCTTGTCTATATCTAGATTGATCAAGTTTCCTGCATTCTGCTTTCTTGTGCCCATATGCATGACAATTAAAACAATAACTAGAAAAATGTTTGAAAGGGGCATTACTTCTGCAATCTCTCTTCATGTGTCCAAACTTGTTACATCCAAAACAGCTACCTCTGAAAGGTCTGATCTATTCTTTAGTTCTTCAAGAATAGGTTTTTCTCCACCAATCTTTGCATCAAGTTTTTCTTCTTGATTCTTACAACATTCAACTTCATTGAAGCCAACACCAGTCATATCTCCTTTAGGTTTCTATCTATCTCATTGTTCATCGATCAAGTCACTGCTCATGTGAAGTCTTTCAATATGTTTCTTTGTCTCAACAAGATCACTTTAATGATCTGATTATATTTCTCCAATTCTAGATACTTGTTCTTGTAATTATCAAGCTTAGTCTTTATTTGTCCCATTAGAATATTAGCATCCTTCAAAGCTTATTCAATCTTGTTTTTAGCATCCTTTTCTTGTTGAATCTCTTTAGCCATTGTTTCATGATTAAGTTTCAAAGTATCATTCTCTTGTCCAAGTTGCTTTATCTGATCTGAATTATCATTATTTGAATCCTCTTTTATTTGAACCATAAGATCATGTTTCTGACTTCTGGAAAGTTCAAGTTGATCTTTCAGTTTCTTAATGAATCCCTCGGCTCTCCTTAAATTGAATCTCAAGTCACCATTCTCTTCTTTTTCTTTGTCAAGGTCTTCAAGTGCTACTTCAAAATTTTCTTCCAAACTTACAGAATCCATCTTGATCTCCCTTAAGTTGTTAAACTTTCTTTTCAAGGACAAACAACTCTGATACCAATTGTTAGGATTAAGTAATACTAAGGTGGGGTGAATCAATATTACAACACTTTAAATTAAACTTAAACCAATTCCAAATAAACCATAAGATTGCAGAAATGAAAAGAACATAAGAAAATCACACACAACTCATTACACCATTATTTGTTGTTGAGGAAAACCCTAGCCAAGGGAAAACCCCGGTGGGGATGGTACCCACAAGCATGCACTAAAGTATAATGTCCTTGTTAGGAGACCTAGCCCTATTAGGAGCTGAATATTACATAGTACATTTCCTGATTAAAGGAATATCAACCCTGTTAAAGGTATAGAACACCCTATTAGGGGTACACTGAACTTATAAATCTTACAAGCAATAATTTTTTTACAAAGCATTCTTAGTAATGAAAAAAAACATCTCCAATGCTTAGATAATTCCAGTTACAGCTCTCACCAATATATGTCAATATCTGATCTTGCATCACCCATCAGTCATCTTTAACTCTTTCACATACACTTCCATACATCTTTGCTTTTACAAAATGTTCTTCATATATATATATATATATATATATATATATATACGTGTGTGTGTGTGTCTTACATCATTTGGTTGGCTCTCAATTACAATACAAAATAGAATAAATACTTATACAAAAAGTAAATACAATCTCGGCACTGTTGTATTACCAAAGAATAGGTAATTCACAATACCAATACAACTTAGCACGTTTGGATTCCATCTCATGCTCCCTCTATCGTCGCAACTATTCAACTGCTTTGTTTCACTGTTTTATTGTCTTAGCATGTCTTCAAATCACACTAAATCTCTTAATCATCACCAAAACAAAATTGATCTTAACTGAAGGTCATATATATACCATAGTATCTTCCTCTAAGCTCGCTAGTCATCAAACATCATACATGATCTTCGTTGTCCAAAATAATGTTGTTATACTTTGTACTTATGTTTCTATACTTAGTCTATTTCAGAGTTGTATCTCCAAAATTGTACTTAACTCGATCATACTATCAGATGTGTTTCCATAAATGACAACCATTAAGTGTCTCATATCACACCAAAAACATCACTTTCCAACATATGTAACCCTCCTTTTGTGAGCATGGAGAATATTTGCAGGGCGTTGGGAGAAAATATCAACCTCCTTCATGCTTGACTTAAGAATAAACCTTGTATTCCTTGTAGTGAGGAAGACCTCAAAACCTCCCTTTAATGGCAGTTGGGTATAGATATCTCAATATGCCTGGGTAAAGTTAAGAAAAACATAAAAGGCTTGGTTTGGTTGTTTCCTCTGACTAGTTGGATCAAAATCAACTTTTATGTGGTGGCAAAGGGAAATCCTGGGTCAGCTAGGTGTGGGGGAGTGATCAGATATGAGAATAGAATTGGTCTAGTTGTTGTGGCACTTACCTTGGGAATCTAGTCTAACCACTAGGCTTCTTTACATGTACACATTTAGGCTTGGATGACAAGCCTTTTACTTGAGATCTTCATTCCCTCCTTTTGGCATTTTTTCCCTTTCAATCTAGTTTCTTGACTTCATCATCGTTAGGCTTATGAATTATCAATTAGATATTTGTAAAATTACCATCCTAATTCAACACACCTCGTGAACTTTCTAACCATATTTTTTTATAAGATTTGAACAACATTAACATATTAATATCTAATTTGTTTTAATAGTGTCTCCAAACTTCTTAGAGACACGAGGATAAGTGCACCAAGATGGTGAACAAAAAAGTGGTCACTCACCTAAAAAAATCCAAAATCCCAAGTAAATTGATTGGGTTATAAGAAAATTCAAATAACTTAATTGTGTTAAGGCTCAGAAAATCTAAGCCTTAATGCATACGAGATTTTAGTTATTAAAATGGCATCACATTTTTCTGATTATATTTTTTAAAAATGCCTAATTGTATTGTTCTACCGGCAACTCACACATAAAAAGGTGGGTTTCCCAAAATAGAAAAGAAAACACATTCATGTTTTGGAGAATATAAGAAAAAACACCCATGCCACAATGTCAAAGAGGTATTTATTCATTTTCTAATGACTTTTAATTATTTTTCATTATGATTTGATTATTATTATTATTTTTCACTTAATTTTTTTTTTCTCATATCAAATTTTCCTACTTGTAGAGCTGACCAAAATTTACCTCTTGATGACCTTGAAGAAGTCACTTAGATGGGCGACCCTTCACATCCTCAAAGAAACATGCCACCAAACCCAAAAAATAATTTTTTAGGCCAATTAGAAAAAAATACAACCATTATTTATAACCCAGTTGCTATGTTGAAGACCTCCTAACATGACCATCAAAATCTCTTGTTGTAGCCTTGGAAATAGTGGTAACAAGTGTTGATGTAGTCACCAAATGACAATCTTATAAAGACGCACTCACAATTCTTATTCACACGAATCACATGTGATGAAATGAAAGCCAATAAATAAGAAAAAAAATCATATGTAATCTCGTCACTGATCCCAAAACCAATGTGCATATTCCTCTTAGTTAAAATAGGTTTCTTATACATTGGTGTATTCACAAGGGCATCAAAAGTAATTTCTATGATATGTGGTGGATGGTCTTTGACCAACCACCTTGTAATAATTATGAGATGCCTTTATATTTATTGAGATAACTATATTGTGAGTTTGTCCTCCATAAAACTCCTATTTACTTTGATATGAGGGAGTTCTAGGGTAGAGGTCTAGGGTATGCTAGGATAGACTAGGAGCTTAGTAGGCACAAAACAACCCAATTCGGGTACCACTAGGTAGTGAAACCCATTCTTTATGTCATAGTCCCAGTATCCCTAAAGGATTCTATGGAGGTATAGACTCTTTAGGCAGTTGCCACATTGAATGATTTTGGCATTCATTATGGCACATGATTAGCTCATCCTCATGGCCCAGTAGTTGGATCATTTTCCTTTGCTCTAGATACCTCAGGTCAGTTTTGTAGAAGTTATTTCTGCATATATCATGTGATAGATATCAATGGACATGCAAATGGTTTTACCTCCTATGATTGTACCACTTGTGGTTTGAAATGTTATAGGCTTAGTTGGGGCCTTGGGCATGAACAATCAAATTGGAGTAGAACCTATATGACTAGGTATTTGGGTGGGTTTGACACATAGGTATGGTGAATGTATTTTATAAGGTTGTATTTCTTGAATACTTACTTTTGAAATGTAATTTTTTTTATTATGTATCAAAACAAAAATTGATGCAAACATTATGTGTTTCAAGGTGTAGTAATGGAGAATGATACATCATACACCATTTCTACTACAACTTGTACAGTCATAGACTCATTAGAGGTAAATATTGTATTCATGTAGCAAGAGAATAATACCTTAGGTTCAAAATAATATCTTATAAGATATATTAGCTTAATAATTATTAGTTAATAGATTTGTCTTTTCAAGAATAACAAATGAATGACTCTCTTTACCCATATACAAATACAAATTGCTAACAAAGAGCTGAGGAGATCACCATTGCCTGGACGATCTTCCTCTAAATTTTAGAGGTGCAATTCCGTCTTATGATATAATTTGGGGTTTTGGGATATTCTTTTTAACCAAAAAACAAGAAAGGTAAACTAACACTTGAGCAAAACTATATTGTAGATGTGATTATGAATTCAGATCTAAAAGGGGGAAGAGATAGATGACACAAAGTTCACCCATTCAACACCCACAGGTGATAATTGGGAAAATTAAATAATAGTCCCCTTTCAAATGATATGAAAAATTCATGACACAAAGTTCATATAACAAACACATCCACGATATGATGTAAAAATAGAAGCATTTGGAAATGAGTGCAAATAACAAAGAGAATGACAACCAAAAGAGATGTAAATAACATAATTTTTTAGAAAATACCCCTTATTTCATAGAAAAAATTAGGGAATTCAAAGATTCCATGTTTTTGTACCAAAAGATCATGTTTCCTAGAGAGATACATTGCCATCTCCCCCACTTTTACAATGCTTTTAATAAAGTGGCCTTCTTCTGATTTGCATGTCAAAGCATCCAAACTCCAGAATTCAGATCATTTCAATGTATTTTCTTTCCACATTTAAAGTCATTTTTTTCTACTAAAACTTTTTCAGTTTCTATAACTCGCTCTTTAATTTGGGAGTTATAAAGCTTGGATAAATTATAAAGAACTCTCGTAAGTTCCATGTTTAGTTCATTGAAATTAATTGAGACATAATGTGTATAGCTCTTAAAATAAAATAAAGTAGTTCGACCTTTTGTATTAAATATACAGTGGTATAGTGTATGTATCAAAAGTCTAATTTCCTCCCTTCCCCTTCCAACTAGTCAAAATTGGGTTCTTTCTCCTCAACAAATTGAACTTTAAGATTAGTCCTAGAGATCCTTTTGAACAACCACCCATTCTTCTTATCGCAAATCACTTGTTTAAGGGCCCGTTTGGTTGGCGGAATTTGTGCATGCTGGAATTGCCAATTCTGGAATTGAATCCATTCTGGGTTTGTGCTATTCTCAAAATGAATTCTAGAATATGGGCTTGTCCTGTTTGGTTCACTAGGAAGATGACTGAGAAGATGCAAATTCTGTGTTTGGTTCCACACAACTAGAATTGGAATTGGAATTTTGTTTTTGTACACATACACATATATACAGACACATATACACACATACACATACATACACACACATATGTGTACACACACGTGTATATATATGCACATATGTGTATATATACATGCACACACATGTATATATATACACACATGTGTGTGTATATATACACATGTGTGTGTATATATACACATGTGTATACACATACACATATACACACACACATGTGTGTATACACATGTATGCGCACACACACAGATATATATATATATATATATATATATATATACACACACACACACACATGCATGTATATATATACACATGTATACA
>MU223799.1:738330-762626 GCA_018584345.1 Thuja plicata
AACTGTTAGGATTCATTGTTTCAAAAGATGGAATAACTATTGAACCAGAAAGGGTGAGTGCCATTTTAGCCCTGCCACTTCCAGCCCATAAAAAGGGACTTCAAAGCTTTTTAGGGAGAATTAACTTTGTTAGGAGATTCATCCCTGATATTGCAGAATTATTAATGCCACTTACAGCCATGCTTAAGAAGAGTATTGCTTTCAAATGGAAAAAGGAAGGTAAATCCAGTTTTGAACTAATTAAAGAAGAATTAGCTACAGCCCCTACTTTGTTAAATCCTGAATTTTCTAAGGATTTCATTATGTATGCATATGGGAATGTAGATAACATTTTTGCCATGTTACTTCAGAAGAATGAAGCGGATTTTCAGCAGCCAATAGCTTTTTTCAGTCAAGGATTAAAAGATTATGAATTGCATTATACTTTCATTGAGAAACATGTCCTTGTTGTGATTAGAAGTCTGAAAAAATTCAGACGTATGCTTTCTAATAACAAGATTAATCTAATGGTTGCTCATCTTGCTGTCAAGGAGTTTTTAATAAATAAATATTTCAATACAAAGAGAGCAGGCTGGATCATGAAAGCGATGGAATACAACATTGATGTTAAGGTTACCAAGCTGATAAGGGGTAAAGGTTTATGCGAACAAATGGCTGGAAATGGAGATAATATTCCAAATGATGATACTGAAGTAATTTTGGCATTACAAGAATCTGATCAGCTTGCTGTCCCAAATTTACAGAATGACTGGGTGAAGGAAATGATTGATTTCTTGCAAACAGGACGTTGTCCTGAAGGTTTGGATAGATCAAAAAGAAGATATTTCAGATTGCAGTCTATACCTTATTGTTTGTTGAATAATATGCTATATAGAAGGGATTATAATGGTGTATTGCTGAGATGTATTAGTGGCAATCAAACTGATAAAGTGTTAGAGGAATTCCATGATGGACCAGCAGGTGGACATTTTGTAGCAAGGACAACAACATTAAAGATTTTGAAGGCTGGATATTTCTGGCCAAATTTATACAAGGATGCCTTCATTTGGGTAAGGAGATGTTTAAAATGTGATGTTTTCTCAAACAAGCAAAGGTTAGCAGCTTTACCTCTCAGCCCAATTCAAATTGAACAACCTTTTGCTAAGTGGGGTTTAGATTTTATTGGTCCTATAAACCCATTATCAAGTTCAGGTCACAAGTACATATTGACAACAACTGATTATTTTACCAAGTGGACTGAAGCTGTGGCATTAAAAGATGCCAATGAAGCTTCAGTTTTGAATTTTTATGAAGATCTTCTTGCAAGGTTTGGTTCACCTAAATCAATTGTTTCTGATAATGCCTTAGCATTTTTAGGCACAAGAATTTCTGATTGGGCAGTTAAAAATAATGTGTATCTTAGCACCTCATCCAACTATTACCCTCAGGGTAATGGACAAGCTGAATCAACAAACAAAAATCTGATTCACATCATCAAAAGGACTATTGAAGATAATCAATGAGTTTGGAACAACAAGTTGAAACAAGCCTTATGGGCTGATAGGATCACCCCGAAGCGCTCAACAGGTAATTCACCTTATATGCTAGTTTATGGAAGAGAGGCAAGATTGCCAATTTCAGTTGAATTACCGAGTTTGAGCCTGATTAAGGAGTTGGACATGATAGACCAGCAGCCTATGGAGGTAAGGCTTGCTGAATTGATAGAGCTAGAAGAGATAAGGAGGGAATATTTTCAAAATTTGGAGAGACATCATGATTAAATGAAGAAGACATTTGACAGAAAAGTTGTTGCAAGAGTCTTAGAAGAAGGCGATTTAGTACTTAAATGGGATGAGTTGAAGAGTAGACCTGGCAAACATTCAAAGTTTGATGCCATTTGGAATGGTCCATTTGTAATTACAGGATCCAAGGCTCACAACACTTTTTAGCTATCAACTATGGAAGGAGAAGAATTGCCTATCCCAATTAATGGGATTCATCTCAAACGTTGTTTTTGAGGTGAGTTGAATCAGAATAAGTGCTTTGGCACATAATTAGTTTTTGGTTAGTAGCAGTTAGTACTTCTTTTTCCCACCAGGACCACATCATTAAAATACACACCATGCATAATCAGGAACCCATTGGGGTTCCCGGTTATAAATGATGAATACCTCAATAATGTAATCACGGTGGAAAGAAAAGTTGTTTCGGATAGTTTGCTTTGCAATCTTGAAGGTTAGAATGAGTAGAAACAACAAGATCAATCACGCAATAAATGTATAGACATCATGCTCATCACATGAGACATGGATAGTTTCCACTGTCTCATATCATAAAGCATCATGTTTACACATTCATTGCGTAATTCAGGTGGCTGTTCAAGATCATTTTGCCTTTATGTTTTCAGTTTTTCAGTTGTGTGGTAGAAAGAATCAAGGAAAAGCACTGTTGTACTGCACCATTCCTACATAAAAATAAATAATAATCATACAGGGCATGGAATATTTTTTCTCTGTCCCATATCACAA
Organism: Thuja plicata; assembly: GCA_018584345.1. Classification (NCBI taxonomy): domain Eukaryota; kingdom Viridiplantae; phylum Streptophyta; class Pinopsida; order Cupressales; family Cupressaceae; genus Thuja; species Thuja plicata. The sequence goes on from MU223799.1 coordinate 740,838, forward strand.
GCATTTTATCTACATAGGGATACTGCAGTACAGGCAGTGATACATCTGGTTTCTGTTTAGTTTCAGTTTGCAGCAGTGTGTTTGTTTTCAGTTTGGAGAGGTTTTTTTTTAGTTTTCAAGTCTGGGGAAAGACTCTACGCCCAATGGATTATGCAAGGCTACTGGTTATATACTATTTTGCAGGAAAACACCCCTGAGAGGTCGCTAGAAAATGTTATCATTTTAGTTCACACTAAATTGATAAACTGACAAGTGTTTTTTGTTTAAATCTGAATTTTAGAATTGCTGTTTCAGAATTGCGGAAAGGTAAAGGATTCAGAGAAAGAAAGTACATGTTCAACATTACAATTAAAAAAAATTAGAACATCACAATAAGGTACGCTTATTTCATATTTTTGAACAAAGCACTATATAGATTTTTGAGCGTAATAGATAATGAAAGATATGTTTGCATTTCATACATAAAAGTACACCTTCAAATTAACCACACAAGTAGTGGTTGCTCTTAAAAATATGAATAAAGAGTACTTTTCAAATGAAATACAATAAAAGTGCGTTCATATGAAGCCACACATCCCGTGGCAGTAGGTTAATGCAGGAATGCATTTTGTTTTCTTAAATTGAATGCAGAAATCAAATGCAGGAACTAAAGAGCAATTCACATTTCTGTAAATGTAAAAAGGAAGAAAAGAAGACAGGTTAGCCCCCCCCATTGCCTGGTGTTTCGTGGAGATTTGAATGCTACTGCATCTTTGGTCCCGCATCCCAAAGTACTCCAAGTCATCCTGCAAAGGAAGAGTGATAAAATGGGCCAGTTCATATGAACTGAGCAATGGAGAAGGATTAAGCTATCTAGTTGTCTACTTGATTGCATTTGCAGAAATGTAAATCAACATGCGTAAATGAAACTGCTGGAAGGAATGATCGTATCAAAGAAAACACTTTATTTCCTAACATTGTTTGTTTCATGTGCAGATAGGTACGAAGACTAAGTAGGTCGTTGAAAGGATGTGCATACATTTCACACATGAAACTTTCCGACTGAAGCTATGGAGCAGATTTGAAGACTAATTAAGGAGGTTGTAGAGGGGGCATACATATCATAAGTATGGGACCTTCCGACTGAATTAATGATGCTATAGAAGACCACCTGTTGAAGGGACATGACATACTGTCATGAAACCTTTCAGCCTCTAAATCAACCATTCAGTGCTACAAGAGGTTCCTCTTTTCATTTCAAAAGGTTTTCCAGGATTGTCCCAAGTAATTATACTACTACAACAGTCAAATTTCTACAGAAGGTATTTATCAAATTCTGCTATAGGAAGTTATTTAACAGAGTATTGGCTGTGTTACATTCAAGCAAATATTCATGTCATGATGGATTAATTTTTAGTTTTAATAAAGAGAACAACAAGCTTGTGAAATTATGTAGCAAGAGAATGTATGACAAATTTTTATGTTTTCCAAATACTTGCATAAGTATCAGATCTGAAATTTAATGGGAAAGAACAGTGTTATAAGGATGACAAAATATCATAAGTTTTTGTAAGCAAATGTTGTCGTGAAGTGTACATGTTGCTGCTAATTACAGAAAAGAATGCTGCAATATTGAAGAGTATCATAAAATGTTTACCAAAACATATCTACATGAATGTCACGAGCCTCTGCTCAAACTTCATTAAATAGTGAACAAACATTTTCATCTTATTGTATTTATCATATTAAAATGCAGATTCAGTATCAATGTGAATTATTTACAGTGGGCAAAGCTACAAAATACAAGCTGAATATAAAATGAAAAAATATGTATTGACTAGAACAGAGTATGTGTAACCAGCAGAAGAATATCATAAAGATCACAGTACTTATCTACTGTGGAAATAAGAAAGTGTGTTAAACATCTCTCAGTCATAATCATCTTCTAAGATCTACGAAGGTTATAAGTAAAAGATGCAATGGTTTTATTTTTAACAGATATATCTTCAAAACATTTTTTTTACTCATAAACTTGCAACTTTAGTAAGTTATTAAGAGGTGTTTTCATGGTTTCCTGAAGCAACTGTCTAGCATGGCCGATCTCATCATATATGGTTTGCAAAGCAGAGAATTCACTAGTTCATCAAGTTTATAGCTGTTGATTACACAAGGTTCTGTTCATGTTAGCAAAGAGAAACAATTTGGATGCTCTCCTATATAATCACAGTTTGTGTTCAAAGTGTGGAATCTATTAAAATGATTTCTAAAAGCTTCATGTTTTACACAGGAATGTCTTCATACAGCTAATCTGGAAAGAGACATCATTTATTTGTCGAAAAAGAGAGTCAACAATTTGAGTGCTCTATGTTATCAACAGAATATCCTGAGGAAGTGCTATTCAAATATTTTGTCTTTTTGAAGCATTCACTGGTAGCATATCGCAAGCTATATCATTTTAACACTTTTGACAGCGAACACAATTCATGATTGCACAAAAACAACCACATGGAATATATAATTGCAGGCCTTACAATGGATAGTTTGGTTGTGATACGCCACACATACCTCAACTCTTAATGTCTGGCCTAGATTTATCTTCCCACATTCCTTGTTTGTTCAAAGTGCTTGTTAGAATGCAAAAGGATAGTCGTGCTTAGATCTTTAATATCTAGGGATGATGGTATTCAATATTGTTATAATAAAAGTGGCTCAGTGATGAAAGATATTGCTCAATTTAGTTAGAATTCAAATGTGGTTATTGAAACTAGAATTTCTTTGTTTACTATAATCTAAGGGTTTCAATCAAGGATTCATCCTCATTTTATCCCCTTCTGACTTTCTATCAATCAATTCTAACATTATATCAGTCAGTCAATCAATCTATATGTCAAATCAATTTTCAAATTAATCAAATCAATTGGTCGATCATTCCATCATCATTTTTCTTATACAAGATATGTCTTTCCTGAAACTAGGCATCATCATTTGTCTTAACAGGATGTATCTTTCCTGAAACCAGACGTTGTCGCTTGTCATATATAGGATATGTCTTTCTTGAAACCAGATATTGTCTCTAGTCTAATACAGGATGGGTCCTTCCTAGAACCAAACATGATTCTTATCCACAACCATTATGTCCAATTTTCAAATCATGCAATCATCATAACCTACCAACATTCTACACTTACTAATTATTATTTTATTGTATCATTTCATCTAAATATTCATTTGAGAGATCATTCATAATTTTCTTGCACAACAATCTCTCGAGGGGACATCATTTACCTCGTTGTCACCTTATTCCCGTTGGGGCATACTAGGACATAATTTTTATGAATTATTCTTTAAACAATGACTAAAATACATTGTATCAAAGAGGGGCAAAATGTAGATGCTTAAAAATGGCCTATTGTTCTAATTCAATGCCATTACTAACATTGTTCCTAAATTATTAAATATTCTTTATTATTTAATCAATATGCGTCATTCTACTACATTCCAAAGATCAAAATCACCATTTCCTTTTAATTTCATAATTAAGTAAATTTAATTAATTACTTTAATTATTCAACGTCTAACCAATTTTTCATCACCTATTCGTCTAAAAAATAATTAATCATTATTTAATTATTCCCTTTCTGCTTATAATAAATTAAATAATCAAATTTAATTAATGATCCCCTTCACTAATTATTACATTTATGCAATACTTAAATTATATTCAATCTCATGATTAAATAAATGATATTTATTTAATTAAACTAATTATTCCCTATCTCATTATAATTAATTAAATAATCATATTTAGTTAATATTCCCCCTTTCTTATTATTATTATTATTATTACATTTATGTTATCATTAAATCAATTTCCCCTCTCATGATTAAATAAAATATATTTATTTAATTAAACTAATGATTCCTCTCATAAATAAATAAGTAATTATTTATTTATAAAACATCTCTACATGTGCAAGTAAATAATTTATTATTTATTTAAATCATAAGTATCCTCCTAATTTCTAACTTACACTCACTTTGAGTTATCTTTTCAATCACAACTCTTCACTCGGTGAATCTCTCTCCTAACTTAGTCTCCTATTACACCTCTTCAGTCAATCACCTCAATCAGGGAAGTCAATTAGAGTTGAACTCTCACTCACTTGAGTTAGCTCTTCTACCTCATTTAGTCAACCCCCCTAATCAAGGTAGTTGAGCAGAGTTGAACTCCTACTCACTCTGAGTTCATTTCCTCAATCACAATCAATCAACCCTTTGATCATGGATTATTGGTTGAAACCCCTAAAATCTTATAAATAGATAGCTTCTTTATCATATTTAAAAAAAAACCACAATTGCTTTGAATTCTTATGCTGGCATACAATCAAGCACTCATTTCTGAGAGCCCACATTGCATAAAGAAGGAGAACAACTCAGAAGGACTACATGGTTTGCATATTCATTTGTTTGAAATGAATTCATATTATTAATCATTTATGCTTTATGTTTATCTTGTTTTGTTTTTTTGATATTGGGAATACTGATTTATCTAACAATCTCTTTGAGGTTGAGATCTAGTGTTATTGCAGGTTTTTACAGATTCTATTATACCTTATTACAAATAGTAGCACGCTCCTGATGTGTTACTACATGAAAAATCATAACAAATCCAAAATAAAAAAACTTGCATTTATGTTATTATCAACTATGCAAATACCATATAAATCCTATGGATCAACCTTATGAAGGAATAGGTTACTTATCAATTCAGAGATATCTTCATGACCATTCCAAATATAGAGAAATGTACACCCCATGCTAAACTTTTGCACACTAGCCTAATGCATTTGGAACTGATTATTAATAAAATAAGATGTCACAAATATGAAGTGACATGAGAAATCATGCCAAATTCACCTTATCCATGTTTTTGCCTCTCTGTATAAGGTTAATCAAGAGGGCTTGAGAGAAGTGCATATATGCACCAACCCTTTTTTCCTTATATCTATGTAAATGCATATATTGGCTTCTACCAATTGCTCTGAATTATCATTATATCAAGCATTAAAAGCAAAGACATAAGTGTTATTCATATTCCAATTTCTCAATGCCAAAGTGTATTAGAGGCTTCATTCGTCACATTAACCATTTACCCCTAAATTAGCCTCTCAAAATAGCTAAAGATATCAAATATACAAGAAGTTATTATCATATATTCATTTGAAATCTCTATCATAAATGAATTTCACATAGTCAAAAGTTGAAATTAGAGTTACCAAATGATAGAATTGTTGACTAGAACCATAGCGGAAAGAACCATAAACAATCTCCATACTGACACAAAGATAAACCACTTAATTGTAGTTTTGTGGCTATCCCTATTAGAATAAGGAGGAGGAGCTCATCTATGATGATCTTGAATTCCATTTAAATAATTTTAAATATCACCCACACACTACCCTACATTTGAAGAATATATCAAGGATGTTAAATTAAGAGTTATAAACTGCAACCATTCCATGTTTATATAATTCCTTATCCATTAATACAATTTCCCTATATAGGAATTACATCCATATGGGGTGATATGGAAAAAATTTAATCCTTAACATAGCTCCTTTTAATTTAATTAAGGAACCATCAAAATAGAGAAAAAAATAATAACCACAATCTTTATCATCAATGCATTGTTTACTTCATAATATTAAAGCATTGTGGGATTATAACAGTAATAGTAGTCATAAAAAAGGAGTACTAGAACCAACCCAAGTTTAACGGAGTAAGAATCAAACCATTATAATGGGTCTAAAAAAGGATGTTCCTGTCTTTAAAGCAAAACAAGGAGATTTTAAACTAGGTAAATACACTGTGAACATAGTGCCCTATCTATAATCAAAATGCCCTTAACTAAATAATACTTAAACTGCTTATATATGATTTATTTTATTATAACATATATTTAATTTTTATTTCTTATTTAAATATTATATATATTTCGTATTTTCTATCATATATTAAAAATAAAAATAGTTTAATTATTATTTATGTTATTTAATTATATAATATATATTTTATATTTACTATTAAATATTAAATATATTATCAAATAAAAATATAAAATGAATAAGCATAAGATATATTATTATTTAAATTTACTTATAACATGAGGGAAGAAGAGATGATAAAATACAAAAATAAAATTTGGGATGAGAGAATATATAATAAAAAATAGGGATTAATGTAGAAAATGGAAGCTTTGACATTTTAAGGTTTAATAATCCCTTAATAGTTGTATCTAAAAATCTTTGTATCACAAACAAAAAGATTATCTCACAAATTATTTTCCATAATATCTTAACAACTTTTACATAAAAATAAATTGTAACATCTTAGCCATTTTAGCATATAATAATTTCCAAATGAGGCTACATGTAGTCATAGAATTCAATTGTATGCTTCTTGTTCAATTCAAATTAAGATCATAGAATGTGCTATAATAGAGAATATATACCATAATGTACTTCAATATTTGATATAAGTAATGGTTGTAACCACATTTTGTTTTTGGTAATGCAAGTACTTTGTAGAACCACACACAATTTGAAATACCAAGTACTTTGTAGAACCAATTGTTTCACCAATCCTCATAATGGATCAAGATGCAAAGGTATTTCCAATAAAAGGGCAAAAATACAAAGTAGTAGAGGGTCTAAAGGCATAACCACGAATGTTATACCTTCATGAAAAAGTAGTACAGAGGGTCTAAAGGAATAACCTCGTATGTTATACCTTCATGATAAAGTAGCAGAGGGTCTAAAGGCATAACCTTGTATGTTATACCTTCATCTCTAATAGCTTATTGTAGTCACCCCTCCAGGATCAAAGCAACTAGTTAGGGATTTGGTAGCATGACAACAACATAGATAGAAACAACCTACTTAACACTTGTCCATATTTAACATGAATAGACATTACATATTTCTACATGTTTAAACTATTTGCATGTATTATAATTTATTGTTAATTTAAAATTACAAATTGTTTAACAAAGTTCAAACAACTATGATAACATTTTGGCAAGAACTATGTTGCTCTGCAACCTTGTTTTTAGATGTGGAGATCTATCTTATAAATAAGATGATTTGGAGGTGAGACATGAGGCAAAGTTGTGTGTTTCTCTTTCATGATGGCTAGTATTTACCTAGCCTGTGAATTTTCTTTGTCTTTGGCAGTGTTGGGGGGTCTACAAGTTGGGCGTGTTTAGGGGATCTTCCTAGGTGAGGGTCGTGGAAGTTTTATGGGTTGTGTGGGGATTTGATTTTGACACATGTGGGGTTTTTTTATCAACAATTTCTAATTTTTGGATTTCCTCTCTATGGTGGAAAGGTTGGTTATAAGTTTTAGTTGGTGAAAGGAGTGGAGTTGTGGTGTGATGTTTTTTGCTTTTCATTTTCTTGGGTTCTCGTACCCTTGGGTGGTATATGTTTGATCTTTGTGTGGTCTCTTTGAGTCTAGTTTTCCTTGTGTGTGTTTTGCATGGCTATGCGAGGAGAGCCTTATGGAGGGATAATAGTTCCTTTTAAGGATGTTGTGATGAAAAGTAGTCCAAATCATTAATCTTGCATGAAAATCCTATCTTTGGTGTGAATAGTACTGGCATGAGAAAAAATTCTTCTAAAATTGGTTGGGGGGGGGGGGTTTAAGCCTACAAAGGTAAATGGGTTCCTTGCAAGGAGAAATAATAGGGTTGTTGTTGTAATTCATCTAAATTCTATCGAGGAGGTTATAATTATTTGTCTAATCGTGACTTAATCTGTAAGTTCATGGGGATTCGGGTGTCTTTACCCTTCTTGGAGTCACAGACTCATTGCACATGGGATATGGATGGGGAAATGGAAGTGTAGTTATTTGTCAATAGATTTTTTATGGTTTTTTCATGTACGTTAGATAGAAATAAGGCTTTTGAGAGGGGGCTACTTTTATAATCAAGTTGGTCTCTTCATTAAATTGTGGCATGTTAGATGTAACTCTACAGAAGAGCTTCCATCAAGGGTTATAGTTTGGGTGAGTCTTCCATAGTTTTCATTAGAATTTTGGAAAAATAATACTTCAACTTAGTTGTGTCGTAACTTTTCAAACTGGTGAGTCCTATGCTACAAACTATGGGCAAAAAGGTAGTCACCTATGATTGTGTTTGTGTTCAAATTAATTTTAGTAAAAATTTACCTGATTTCATGTAAATTTATTTGGGTTCAAATTTATGGATTCAACAACTTGATTATGAAAGTTTTTCATTTAATTCATGAATCTGCCATGAATATGGGCATTTTCAATGGATGTGCCCTAAATCTAAACATACATGGACTTATAATAATAGGCTGGATAGTTCACCTCCTATATAGGATAAAGGGAAGGATCCTATGATGGAGAATAAGGAGTTCCTCATCCCATCTAGAACTTGTAATAAGGGAAGAGGTCAAAAGAGAACTCTAAATGACAGGAAATCTAATGAGGTGTTTAACAGGTTTGGTCCTGTGGAGAATATAGACCAATTTTATGGGGCTATTAATTTTTTTTTCCTATTGGCCAAAATTTTTTAGGGACATATCAAATAGTTGATGAAAATTATAGTTCTATTTAGGTTGGGTCATAGAGGGAGGTTCAATGTGTAAATGGACACACATATTCCCTTGTTAACCTTGGGTTAGTTGGGGACAATTGGATTCCATGAAGTGAAAGATGGTCTAGGTTTCATCTATTCTATGACTATTTTAGTGAAAAATTATTAGGATGGTAGTACAAGTAAGTGAACACCACCTACTTTGGGAATTCATAAAAAATATCTTAAAAAGGGTGCTCTTGAGAAGCCTCCTAAGTCGGGTAGGAACGAAGATCAAGAAAAGGCAAAGTTAGTTAGTGGTACATTAGTGGAGGATAGCTTTGTGAAGACCATAAATTCCCACTTCTCTTCCTATAAGAAATGATTTCCTTATAATGAAATGTAAGGTTTTTGAATCCCATCCCTAAACAAAAGGTTGTTAGAGAGTTGATTGGATCTGATTCTCTTGATGTAATTTTTATTTAGGGAAACTAAGTCATATATTGGTGTGGTATTGATTGTTCAAATATTGTTCTGATGTTTGTTGATTATAGTAAGTTATAATGTGGTGTATTTGAAGGTAGACACATGCAAAGTTGGAATATGTGAGAAAGAGTATTTGAAGTCCTTATGGAAGAATGTTCTACATTGATCTGCATTAGAAGTTGGTGGCTTGTGATTTTGGAATTAATATGTATGGTTTGTGAATGTTGCACTATAATTATTTTTAGTTTGGAATTAAAATCCATGGTCTATGAATGTTGCACTATAATTGTTTGAGGTCCATAGATGTTCAAAGGTTGAAATTATGTTTGGTTGTTTTTTGAAAATAAGGTTGGTTGTTAGGACCGGTCAAGTATAGTTTAGATAATGATTTGAATTAATGTTTCTACGTGATCAATTTGATGGGCATGTTCCTAATGTCTATACAATGTTCTAGTTAAGATATCTTACGTTGGTTTTCTTGACAAGTGAAGATATGTTGCTTTGTGTTTGGAATTGTTGTTTGTGTTGGTGTTTGGCTAACTTAATGGTTTATGTTGTTTTTTTGGCATATTGGAAAATTTGGATGATGGTTGTGTTCGCATTGATGTTAAAATAGCAGAAGGATTGATCAAAGGAAGCAATTGGAAGAATTATTTGCTTGATGCTAACTTTGTTGTTGCAAGTTAGCTAGTGGAGCAGGATTTTAGAAGGTTCGGTGAGAAGAGGATTTTGTAGAGATGAAGTCGCACACGTAGCGAAAGTATGTTGAATATGTTTACTATGTTCACCAAAAGTTATAGAAGTTTTCATGATGATTTGTACAGTTAAACAAGTTGCAGAAGGTAACTGGAAGACAAGGTGACAGATTGTGCCAATAGGAAGACAAAAAGAGGTTTGGTGTGCTAAAAAAAGTCAAATTTTCATGGTGTAAATGTAGGAGTGTGTTGGAGACACACTCAGGTGTCTTCAACTTATATTATTTGTACTTTATAGGTCCATAAGGCATAATATTATGATCTCAGAGACTTGTTGATAATGGTCTTCAAGTGTGATGGAAAATGGCTGGCAAATCTAGTGGCTGTGGTGGATTTGAATGATTCAGTATTTTTCATGATGCTATAGGATGTCCTTGAAGTATGTGCTTGATGAGATGGAAAGTTACATGGATCCAAAGGATTATATTGGTGGATTTTTTGGTCAATGGTAATATTTTTATTATTCTTTATGTTCTTGGCCGACTTAGTTGGTAAATCATGTTGCTCAAGTGCTAAACTATGAAATCTAGGAGAAGAGGTGGTGGTTATGAATTAGTGGTCAAATATGGATTTTAATTAAGAAATATGGCGCGTTGATTGAATAAATGGTGAATTAGGTTTTTTTCAACCTAGTTCTTAATATAAAATGATGAATTAGGGAAAATTCAAGGTGTGGATCATGAAAGTCCATGATAGAGGTGGCTAGCAAAGGGAGATCCTGATTCAGTGGGAATCAAAAGTTTTCAACAAGGGGTTGAACACAGATCTACATTGTGCTACATTGGAGTTGTATCAGACATGATGTAGATGTCACTTACACAGTTCACAAAGTTTTTATGGATCATTGTATTGATCAAATTGTAAGGAAGAAAACCTTCCTCAGGTTTGTAGCCCAGGGCTTTTCATTTGAGCAATGAGCTTTAGGCAGTGAGCCTAAATGCATGTGCATTCCCCATATATTTTAATAAGGTTATACTTCTAACAAGGTAATTTTTTTATTATGGTTAATCATCCCCACTGTATTTTTTCCCCTAACGGGGTTTTCGAGATAAAAGTATTGTGTCAACTTGTGAGGATGTGTTTATGATTTGTATATGCATGAATCTTTCATACTCTATTTATTCAGATTAGATTTAAGTGTACACAAGTTAGAGGTTTTTGTGGCTTAAGGGTTTCAGGTTTAAGGTTTTGGAAAAAACCAATTCACCCCCTCTACGGGAGGACCTGCAGTTTCAAATGGTAGATCTGATGATACAAATGAAAACAATAGTGAAATCACACCAGATTATATTAAAGAAGAAGACATCAAGCCTATGAATCCCATACCCAATAGTTCATGCATTGAGAAATAAGAAAAAGGTACTAAATCTAATGATTTCAAGCTCACTAGTTCTTTCATTGCAATAAAGGAAGATGATTGCAAATTTGTAGACTCTATGTCTGCTTGCTCTATTAATTATACTGTCAAAGAAAGGGGGTCCTTTTATGCACAAATTATAAAAAAGGATGAATGGGTAATAGATAGTGGATGCACTCACCATATGACTAGTGATAATAGTAAATTTTTTAAGATTTGAGAAAGTTGATGATGGTATGGTAAGATAGGGAGACAAGACTAGAGGTGTGATCAGAAGTAGAGGATCTATTTCTCTAGATGGAAAGAGTAATGCAGATGATGTGTTGTATGTAGAAGGTTTGAGACATAATCTTCTCAGTGTAGGACAACTGATGAACAAAGGATATGGCCTGCATTTCAAGAACAAAAAAAATGAAAGATCCTCGACAATTGTGGAAAGGAGACTGAAAATGTATTTTATCTAAATATTAATTTGAGAAGTTTCTTCATTTCTCAAGATGATGAAAGTTGGCTATGGCACAAGAGGCTATGTCATGAAAAATTTTGATAACATTGTGGCTATTAGTTCTACCTATGCTGTTAGAAAGCTTCCTAGACTGGAGAAGCCTACCAATACTATTTGTAAGGAACTAGGTAAGCCAACAAGAAATACTTTCATATCTAGGGATGAAAACTCAAATGGATTGTTAGATCTTTTTCATACTAATTTGTGTGGTCCTGCAAAGATAATAAGCATGTAATGAGATATAAATTTTATGATATTCATTGATGATTACTATAGAATGATTTGGGTAACCTTCTTGAAAGAAAAGTTTGAAACTTTTTCAAAAATTTAAAGTCTTCAAATTCATGATTGAGGATGAAATAGGAAAAATGCTAAAATGCCTAAGATCAGACGGAGAAGGGAAATTCACATTCGATGAGATCAATACTATTTGTGAAGAACATGGAATTAAGAGACACTTATCTACACCAATAACTCCACAACAAAATGGAGTTGTTGAATGAAAGATCATATCAATCCTTGGTGCAACAAGAACCATAATGATATAATGAGATGTTCCACAAATATTTTGGAGAAAGGTGGTTAGCACTGCAGTATACACATTTAACCAAGCTCAAACCAGAAGAGGAACATGTAAGCCACCTTATGAAATTTGGCATGGAAATATTCCTATTGTAAAGTATTTCAGAAGTTTTGGTAGCAAGTGTTACATCAAGGTTGATGAGGGAATATTCCTTGGATACTATACCAAATGTAAAGCAAGCAGGTGCAATAACAAAAGGTTGAGGAAGATAGTAGAAAGTGCAAATGTCAGAGTAGATGAAGGCATTAATAATGTAAAAAAAGTTAGGTATAAATACACATGTTGGTCAGAATGTGAGAAGAAGCCAGGAAGAACATCAAAACCAAGTCAAATATGGTATTGTAAATACATAAGATGAGACTTATCCAAGTAGAGAAGAGGAAGCAAAAAAACCACTAGTAAAGCAGATGATACCCAGGTGCATAAGATTGAATCATTATAAAAATCACAATTAGATACAGAGTGTCTCAGGGAAGGTTAATGATGAATATGTCGCAAGAAAATAAGAAGGAACAATTCTAGAGTCACAAGTGAAGAAAATAAAATCAAGGTATGGAAAATTGATCCATTTTGAAGATAGTTACCTAATTATTCAACATAATAGAAATCAGTCAGATTTTTGCAAAGAAAAATTAGATGAACAAAGTATTGGTATATATTTTGAAGTGCAAAACTTGATGAGAATCATATCAAGAATAATAAAAAATGGTTAGACAACTGTGACAATTCCAATAATCAAAATCAAAAGGAGTTTGATGTTATACAACTTAAGGAAAATGAAAGAAAAAGGTCAGTTGAAGACAATTCAGATTCAGAGCATCATGAGAACAAGAAGAAAATTGTGGAAGGTCATATTTGCTTGATTTTTGAGTTTGAGGCAAGAGAAGTATGCAAGACCTGCAAGGATGATAAATGGGTCAGAGCCATGGAAGAATAATTTAGACTTGCAAATGAGAAGATCAAGGTATGTTCAAAAAATCTTGAAGCGCTGCTAAATCAGAGAAGCTTAATGAAAAACAATAGAATTAGATTAGAAAAAAGTAGAATGCTCCAAATCAAATCAAAAGAAGTTCAAATCAGAAAAGAAGTAAAGGAAGAAGAACAAGATGAATAATTCTAGAAAAGAAGTCTTAGAATCAAAGGCTCAAAGGTAATAATCCTGTCTACAATAAGCTTGGAAACAAAGAGAAGGATTATAGAAAAGGATATCTATGTTTTGATTACAGAAGGAATGATCATGATCCAAGTACATGCAGTAGTATGAGAAAGAGGACTGACACCTTTAAAAGGGAGATAGTTATATGTTTTGCATGTAATAAATTTGGTCATAGTGTACTGCTAAAAGGAAACGTAAGAATAGACAAAGAATTATTCTACAAATCAAATACAACTTATTTGAACTTACTACTGAAAATTGTAAAGGAAATAAGGTGAACAAAGATGACAAAAAGGGAGCAAACAAGAACTTGTGAAAGAGTGGTCATATCAAGAAGAAAGAAGAAGATAGGAGAGATAAACATGAACATAGGAATGTGAAAAGGGAAGCAAAAATTGAAAAGGAAAAGGAATATAAGAAAAATACAAGGACAAGAAGAAAGAAGAACAAAGCTACAATAGACATAGGATCTACTTCTGTAAGATCCAAAGGAAATTCAAAAGGACTTGCTCCTCCTTTTCAAAACTAAGATGCAAAAGGATGCATCAGTCCAGAAGAGCCATATGAAAATATTATTAAATCTAGATTGATGTATGGAGGCTACTAATTAGTGGGATTAGTAAGCATGGTGAGGGAAATTCATCTAATTTGAAGGTGAGCATTTGTAGGAAGCTACAAGAAAGTACAAAAATCAGAAAGCTAAGTGTTTGATCAGTGTATGGATGTCTCAAAAGTGTGTATGTGAAAGAAAGAAAGATGAGGTAGTAGAAGCATAAAAGGAAAATGAAGCAGACATTGATACACCTTTGTCATTGATGCCAAAGGGGAGAGAAATAAATATGAAAAAACTATCTGGTATGAAAGGAAAAATATGTAGTTGTGGAAGACAACTAAGACAAAAAATATATTAGAGGAGAAGCTAGGAAGGAAGTTGATCAGATGAGAGATGTCAATTTATGTATACTTGCACATAAGAAAGAAGTGAGATAAGATATGTGGTGTGTACTCAAGGGGGTGAAGTTGATGAAGAGAAGAGTATGTAATTTGATTGGAACCAAGTGAAGCATGTTCCTAGGGGGAGTTAAAGAATTTCTATTAGAGAGACTCTGAAAGATAATGAAGGATATTGTTGTTAATACTATTGATTATCTTTCTAGGAGTGAGAATATTTGTTTTTGGTTATATTACTTATTTTTCACATCACATGCTTCCATCAATGCCAAAGGGGGAGATTGTTGGCATATTGGAAAACATGGATGATGGTTGCGTTGGAATTGATGTAAATATTATAGAAATATTAATCAAAGGAAGAAATCAAAATAATTATTTGCTTGATGCTAACTACACTGTTACAAGTTAGCTAGTGGAGTCAAAGGATGTTAGAAGGTCTGATGAGAAGTGTATATTGTAATGATGAAGTCACACACATAGAGGAAGCATGTTGAATATGATTACTATATTGACCCAAAGTTACAGAAGATTTCATGATGCTTTGTATAGGTAACCAAGTTGCAGAAGGTGACTGGCAGACAGGGTGATAGACTGTGCCAATAGGAAGATGGAAAGAGGTTTGGTTTGCTCAACAGAGTGATAATTTCATGGTGTGAACCTAGGAGTGTGGTGGAGACATAATCAGGTGTCTTCAACTAAAAGGGTTTGTACTTCAGAGGTCCGTAAAGCATAATCTTATGATCTCAGAGACTTGTTGATAATGTTCTTCAAGTGTGATGGAAAAGGGCTGGGAAATCTAGTGGTTGTGATGGATTTGAATGATTGAGTTTTTTTCATGATGTTATAGGATTTTATTGAAGTATGTTTTTGATGAGTTGGTGATACACATGGATCTAAAGGATCAGATTGGTGGAGTTTTTGGTCAGTGGTAATATTTTTATTGTTGTTCATGTACCAGAGCCAGTGCCAAGAAAAAGAGTCCTAAGGAGGATAAAGAAACAGAGGAGCTTAAAACATCGGTCAACAATATGCAGATCATGGTCCTCAAAGCTGAGGAGCTGGTGAAGGAGATGTAGCTGTTCCTTTTGCTGTCCTAGTTGGGTTTTTTGTTGTCCTTGTCTTCTATTGTTTCTTTGGGACTTTATTTGTTCGGAATGTTGTTTTTCTGTTCCTTTATTTTTTGGTGCTCAGGCATAGTTGTTTCTGCTTTATTATGTTTATCTCTCTTTAAACTCTAGGTTTCAAGTCCTTGTAAAACCTGCTGAACTCTTTGTTTTTTGTAAAGGTTTCGGGTCCTTGTAAAACCTGTTTTTACTTAATCAGAACTTAGTTGGTAAATCATGTTGTGTAAGTGCTAAATTGTGAAATATGGGAGAGTTAGGATCTCAAGGTGGTGGTTATAGGCAGTGGCTATGACTTAGTGGTAAGAAATTAATTTGAATCAAGAAATCTGGCATGTTGATTAAAGAAATGGTGAATTCGGTTTTTGTCAACCTAGTTCTTGATATAAAATGATGAATTAGGGAAAATTCAATGTGTGGATCGTGAATATGGATGTTATAGGTGGATAGTGAAGGGAGAGCTTGATTCAGTGGGAATCATAAGTGTTTCAACAAGGGTTTGGATAGAGATATGCATTGTGCTACATTGGAGTTGTATCAAACATGAGAAAGGTGCCACTTACATAGTTCATAAAATTTTGTATGGATCATTGTAGTGATCAAATTGTAAGGTATTGAGCCTTCCTAAGGGTTGTAGCCTGAGGATCTTCATTTGAGCAATGAGCTCTAGGCAGTAATCTTGAATGCATGCGCATTCCCCATATATTTTTATAAGGTTATACTTCTAAAAAATTGTTTTATTATTGTGGGTAATCATCCCCACTGTGGTTTTCCCCTAATAGGGTTTCCATGATAAAAAAATATTGTGTCAACTTGTGAGGATGTGTTTCTAATTTGTATATGCATGCATGTTTCATACTCTATTTATTGAGATCATATTTAAGGGTACACAAGTTAGAGGGTTTTGTGGCTTAAGGGTTTGAGGTTTAAGGTTTTGGAAACAACTAATTCACCCCCCTCTTAGTTGTTTATTTACATAATATTAACAGATTTGATTAGTGATATTTTGGTTTGGACATGCATTAGAGGAAGATTTAAGAGGTTGTTACAAATAATGTCTTGCTAACATATTATGTTTGATGTTGAATTTGGAGGATATTGTGTTTTTTGGTCCACTAAGAGGGGGGGGGGGGTGAATGAGATAAAATCAAACTTAAGTACTTAAAACTTAGCTCATTAATTCACTCAGTAGAATTGAATATAGTAATGATTAACTCACCTAATAACTTAAACAACCATACACCTCATAATATGTAAATCAATCATTCAAACTCAGTTAACACCATATTTAATGAAGAAACCCAATAAGGGAAAAACCTTTGTGGGAATTGTGACCCACAATAAAAATGTTCCCTTCTAAAGTATGCTCGGTTAAGAACTTATCCTATTAAAAATTACAAACACATTTGCTAGATGTGACCCTATTAAGGGATTTACCTTAGATCTGTTAAGATCTTCAGCCTGTTAAGAATGACCTTGTTAGAGGTCTTTAAACACTCTTTTGGAACGTCACCTACTTCTAGGATTTACAAATATGACTGTTAAATCCACTCGGTTAAGATATTTTTATCTGTCACAAATGCTAATAAGCAACAATAAAACTTTGATCTGTAAATATAACAACTACCTTTTCCTAGGCTAGATCCTTTATGCTCACATGAATATTGGCATCACATACTCCATTTTTCTCTTCTCTAGACTATAGATTCTTCTCTTTCTACTTTGCTCTGCTTGATAACTTATGTTCTTCAGTTTCTCAATTCAACTCACCAACATCTGGTCTCTCATTTGTTCTCATCCTTTATATAAACAAATGTTTTCCTCTTAATCTCATTTCTTAGGTTTTCCATTATTTTCTCTCAGTGTTCGATCATCTTCTTCATAATTCTTAGCTCGGTAAACCATTTAACTTTTACCTCGTAACTTGAACTTTTTCTTGGAACTCTAATAATTAGGTTTAACCTCTTAATCTTCACCTCAGATCTTCTCATTGAATTTTATCGCTAGTAGATCTTCTAACAAACTTCCTTTAATCCTTATCAACATCTAGATCATCATAGCTTCATATTAAATTTGATATTATCATCATTCTCAATCAATATCTTGTACTTGGTAACTTGCCTTGCAACTCGGTAACTAACTTCATTCACTGCTCTGTGCCTAACTCATTCTTGGTACTCGGTAACTGAAAATAGTAACACAACTCTATATCACCTGACTCTATCTAGCTCGGTAGAGTAATTCTTTTCAGCCACAACTTAACTCTTTGCAATATCCGACTTAATCAATCAAATGTACCAACTTGATAACATCAAATATATAGTAGCAAACAACTATATCAACATTACTTCATCAGTGTTTGATCTGTATTTGTCACCCATTTAGATTCTCCTTCTTATGATAGCGTAACTCAATATAAATCAGTAATCAATTTCTTGACATCAATGACAAAATAAAAACTGATCTAACTATTTCTGCAAACATGTATACCTATTATCACTCGATATTCATCATCTCCATAAGTTGATTAACAATCTCCCTCTTTGGAATTGATGGAAATACTATAATATTACTATAGAAATTGATGATGGCATTTCTCAATACTGTCAACCTCTCTCATTACTCCCTCTGAGTTGATAGTTCTATTTTTGATCATCAAATTGTTCTCCCTCTTGGATAAATCTTCTGATATTGTATCATACATTGTGATTCTCCTTCATGAGTAAATAGTAGCAATTCATTCTCTTCCTCTTTCATCAATACCTCCCTTATGGATAAATGTAATCAATTCATTCTCTCCCTCTTTGAAAACAATGCCAAAAAGTCATACTCCTAAAAACTTGTTTCAGCAGTGGATTATACCTTACATGTACAAATATTCATTGCATATAGAAATATCCACACAACTTCATGAATCACCTAAAGTGTGTCATACTAACATCAATTCAAGAATAAATATTCTAATAAATTATAGAATTGATACCCTAGTTTACCTCTGAGATACTCAAAAGCATCTTTCGGTAGTGGCTTTGTAAAGATGTCAGCCAATTGTTCCTTTTTATTCACATATTTTAATACCACATTTTTCTCTTGAACTTGTTCTCTCAAGTAGTGATACTTGATAGAAATGTGCTTGGTCTTTAAATGCATAACCAGGTTCTTTGATATGTTGATAACACTTGTGTTGTCGCAAAAAATATTTATAGGATCTAAGATAATATCTTGCATACCTTCAAGTAGCTATTTGATCCAAACAATGTTCACACAATTCATGACAACAACAACATATTCAGTAGATTGTGAAATTCAACTCTGCTTCTTGCTTAGCCATGTGACCAATCTTTCACCTCGAAAGAATGCTCCTCCACTAGTACTTTTCTTGTCATCAATATTTTCAGCCCAATATGCATCAGTGTAGACTTGTAGATCAAAAGTACCTCCTTTATTGTACAGTAAACCAAAATCTTTAGTTCCTTTAAGATATCTAAAAATTCTCCTAACTGCAAACATATGTGTTTCGTTAGGTTTAGAAGAAAATATTGCAACCCCAACTACATGTGCTATATTAGGTCTACTGTGAACAACATACTACAATTTACCAATCATGGATCGGTAAAGAGTATTATCCACCTCTTGTGTCTCATCTTCTTTTGAAATTTTTTTGCCTCTTAATCTCCTTTCTTAGGTTTTGCATTATTTGATCTCATTCATTCGATCATCTTCTTCACAATTCTCATCTCAGTAGACCGTTTAACTTTTACCTCGCAACTTGAAATTTTTCTTGGAACTCTAATAATCAGGTTTAACCGCTTAATATTTGCCTTAGATCTTCTCATTGAATTTTCTTTCTCGTAGACATTCTAAAAAACTTCCTTTAATCCTTATCAACATCCAGATCATCATATCTTTGCATTAAATTTGATCTTATCATCATTCTCAATCAATATCTTGTACTCGGTAACTTGCCTTGCAACTCGGTAACTAAGTTCGTTCACTGCTCGGTGCCTAACTCATTCTCAATGCTCGGTAATTGAAACCAAATAACACAACTCTATACCAACTAACTCTGTCTAGCTTGGTAGAGTAACTCTTTTTAGTCACAAATTAACTCTTTACAATCTCTGACTTAATCAATCAAATGTACCAACTTGATAACATCAAATATACAATAGAAAACAACTTAATTGACATTACTTCATCATTGTCTGATCTATATTTTTCACCCATTTAACTTCTCCTTCTTATGATATGGTAACTCAATATAAATTCATAATTAATTTCTTGACATCAATGAAAAAATAATAAATAATCTAACCATTTCTACAAATATGTATACCTATTATCACTCGGCCTTCATCATCTTCATCAGTTGATTAACAGTGTTGTATTTACTTCAATTACTTCATTTGTGGGAGGTGTGTTATGATTTATTCAGGTCCTCTTTATCTCTTGGGGTGGACTGCATTGAGAACATGTATTCATGGTGGCTGACTTTGTGTGAAAATGTGTATCTCTATAGTGGACAACCTAGTTGTGGTTTTGGATGATCAAGTTGATATATATTGTCATGTGGTTGTGTGAATTGAGTATGGATTGAGTGTGAATTTATTGTGAAGTTTATGTGGTGCAAATATGGAAGAGAAGATGTGGAAGTATCTAAGATTGACAAACTTTATTACAGTGATTGATTAAGAGATCCTACATCTTTTTAATTCATCATTTCCCTATGCTAGCTAGAAGGTGGTGTGCACTTTTCACAACTTTAACAACTTATCTTGTCCCATAATCATGCATCTTAGTTTTTCAAATCCTTTATATCTTTCCTAAGGTCTTGTACCTTAGCCTAAAAGTCCTTTTCAGGAGCAGTGAGCTCCTTGGCCTCTAGCCTAAAACATTGTATTATGTTATCTATATAGTGAATCTAGTTTTTCCCATATTGGGGTTTTCATGTAACAATCAAGTGTTCATGTGTTTTTGTTGTCATTCCAATATCTTTAGTTGATGGTTAATTGAACTAAGACAATTGATAAGTGTCAATGACTAAATTTTTTTTTTAATTTTGTTCATTTTTATTCACACCGCCCGTTCTTAGTCTTATGGTGTATTCAATAGGTTTATCTCTCTTCTTATAGGGAGTTTACTCAGGAAGCCACTAGATTCTTTGCAAAAAAAATGAGGATTCTCCCTTTGCTTGTATGGAAGGACTCATGCTTTATTGTATTTCTTCCATTATAACTAATGAGTTGAATGAAGATCTTCTTAGACCTATCTATTTATTTGAGCTTGAAGTAGTGACATTTAGAATGAAAAAGGGTAAAGCTCCTACTCTGAATGGATTCCCTATAGAAATTTATCAAGAATTTCCATAAATAATTAAGCTTGATCTCTTGGAATTGGTGCAGGAATCTTCTAGAAACTGAAGACACATTTTTACATTAGTATGAAAGGAAAACAGTTTTGAAATCATCTGTATCATCAACACCGAAAGTCAGGTTAGTGCAACCCAACATAAAATTTCAAGCAAACCCGACGACACAGTGCAACCCAAAAAATGTTACAAGGGAACCTGACAGAGTAAACTGACAAGAAGAGTATAGTGTAACCCAACATAATAGATACCAGAGGAACCTGAAAGACTACAGAGCATCCCAAGCACCAATATACCAAGAGACAGTTAGAATCCTAAGAAATATGGATTTGACTTCCACGTCAGATAAAACACTTGTGTTTTATATTTAGCTTTAAATCCATTTCTTGAGGGACAAGCAATGTAATTTTAATTGTTTTAATCAATCTAACTGATTGAAAACATGCAAACTAGGAGATCAAGGTCAATTTGTAAACCTTCAATCATAGAGCTATCATTGTAATACGTGAAACTCACTTAAGTCAAAATCATTGTATAAATAGATATGTAATCTATCAGAACACATGTGTGTGATGATGATTGTAGCCGAGGATCACATCTATGGATCAGACTAAGAGTTTTATGCAGAAGAACAACCAAGGATGAAATCAGTTATCAAGAACAAGAACCAAGGCTACCGAGCAGAATAGAGGTATTGATCAATCACAATAGGTGATAAATATACATGTAATCTTTATTAGATCTGTAATAAAAAATTGTAGATTGCACATACTCAGGTCATTGAATATTTTTGACTACATTCTAACAAGTGTAGCAAATAGAAGAAATCCTTATGAAAGGTGGATTTAACAATCCTTTCTAAATCTCTTAACCGAGTGCACAGTAAATAGTGTTGCTAAAGATCTTAACAGAGTAGACCTTAACCAGTC
>MU223799.1:762676-813021 GCA_018584345.1 Thuja plicata
TTTCTAAATCTCTTAACCGAGTGCACAGTAAATAGTGTTGCTAAAGATCTTAACAGAGTAGACCTTAACCAGTCTCTACATAATACTCCTAATAGGGTAGATCATCAGAAGTGATCAAAATTGTAAGTCTTAGTCGACCCCTTCCATTATGCAGATAGTGAAGTTTTGTGGGTTTCATCCCCACCATAGTTTTTACCTTCTAACAAGGGTAATCTGCATTGCCAAATCTTGTGTCATGTGTTTATACATTTCATGAATGTTTCTATGAATGTTTTACATACTTATTGAATTAAGATTTGATATAACACACACAAAGATATAATAACACAAATGATTGGTAATACAATGTATTGATTACAAAAGGATTAAGGTTAAGTGATAAAAGTATTGAGGGTATTGATTCACCCCTCCCCTCTTAGTACACACCATTCCATTATTTCCAATAATTGGTATCAAAGCTAGATCTCTTATTTGGAAAATTTTAAAGAATTAAGAGAAAATATCATACAATGGAAAGCTACAAGCTACACAAGAGTATTGAGAATCAGAAGTTAGAGATACAGATCTTCTATGAGCAATATAAAGAAGCTAGAATCAAGATGAGACAACTGTTGGATGAAAGAAATATTTATGGCATCTTTTTGTAATGAAATAGACTATCATGAGGAAGAGATACCTGATTTATTTGAGTCTTTGAGATATACATCAAGCAATACATCAGATATATCTGAAGGAAGAATTACAAGCCTAAATGAAATTAATCAACATCTGGCTGGATAAGTGAAATCACTACAAATCGGTCAAGAAACACATATGGTAAGTATGATTGAGGTTATGAATAAAGCTAGACAAGCTGAGCAAGAAAGAACACAAGAAATTGATGACATGAGGAAGATTACTGAAAAGCTACAAGAGAAAGATTCTGAAATACAAATACTTACAAAACATCATCATGAGATCACCAATCATTCTATTCTTATGAGTTAGGAGGCAAACCGAATGAACATAGAACTAAATGAAAAGATGGAAGCTATTGGTGAACTAAGAGAAGAAAATGAAAGACTAAAGCATGAAGTGAGAATTTAGCAACTACAAAATGACATGATCAAGAGAGCTAAAGAAAGTACCAAAAGGATGGATGATTTTCTAGATGGACAAAGAAGAGTCAACAACAATATCGGACTAGGGTATATTGAGAATGGAGAATCACCATACCAAGTTGATCGAAAGAATGTCTACACAAACCCAAGACCAAGAAAGCAATCATGAAATCACTATGGAAAACCATGCCACACATCAAATGTTTGTAGAAGAAAAATAGAAGGTATTCCTAAATCCACACCTTCATTCATAGGAAATTGTTATAAATGTAACAAGAAAGGGCATAAAGCATATGAATGTAAATATGAGGTGAAATAAACAAAGAAGGAAACCTTCATGGACAAATATTGTCCTACTTGAAAAATGCATGGACACACATCTCTTGAATGTAGGAAGAAGAAAAAGAAAGCATGGAAGCCTAAATATCAAGAAAATGCTTATCAACCGAAAAGAGTCGGTAACTCATATGTTTGGGATTACAATACATGGGCAAACTGCACAACATGTAGAAGATCTGGACACATAGTTGCAAAATGCATGAGAAAATGGAAGAGAAAGTCTAGGAGTTGGACTAACCCCAGAATGGCATGTTTACACTATCATAAAGTTGGTCATCTAAGCAAGGACTGTAGAGGTCGAGTGACAGAGACCAACACCTTTTCCAATGGAAACACCATTGAAGACATCAGGAAGATGAGAAACAAAATATGGAGGAGAGATACAAACATTGATCATGCTGGACCAAGCAATACAAATGGTGACACCTTATCCAATGGATCTGGTGACATCACCACCCCCACCTAAGATGAACAAGTAAGTATGGAACTGCACTATACCAAGTTATACTATACAACAGTTCCATTATACATAGTTAAAATGCCAAATCAACATGATTAAAGATGCACTATGGTATTACTTGTTATGATTCTGTGAATTCAATCTCATCGGTTAATGCATACTGAAAGCATCGATATACATACAAAAGCTAAGTTGTCAGAGCATACCAAGAATTTTCGGTGTACATGTGAAAACCAAGTTAATCAATGTAACTCGAGACTCATTGGTAATCATGTAAAAAGCATTATTGTCTTCACCACTTCCCGAGCACCATCGTTAAACCTATGAAAGGTCAAGTAAGTTTTCACTTACCCTGATATGAAAGTTTGTGTGTAACCCAAGAAACTCTATCTTCAACATCCAACAAGTGGGTAGAGCATTAATTCCTCCACTTAGGGCATCATCTATAAATAGGGCGACGGATGAGCTCATTATTTACAAAGCGATTAAGAAATGAAGTAAAGTAGAGCAGAGCAAAAATAGAGTGACCAGATTACAAAGCACTCCAAGCAAATTCACAACATTTAGATTATGAACAAACAACAACTACAAAAGGTTAAAGTAAGTAACAAAGATAACCGAGCTTACTATCTTATTTTACAAAAAATCCCCAAATTCACGAAATCATAGCAACCACTTCCCGTGCAACGAAGATCAAGAATGCTAGGGAGAAAAAGGTTAATCTGATCAAGAACTCCACTTGTGAAGAACCTAAGTATAAAATCTATCTAGAGGTTGCTTCTCAACCTGATGACACTGGTGCATTCTCCGGCATTCCACCTAGGGTTTTATTGATTGAAGATGTCCATTCGTACATACATTGCAAGATCGCCGAGATAGGAGATCTTGAAGTTCATCAAGATTAAAAGAATCTTTGCACAGGCAAAACCATTAAGGAGGAACACAAACACATAGAGGTCAAAGGGCTAACTTGTGTCCTAATGTTCTTGAGGGAGTTCAAAACTAAGTGGGTTTAGGTAGTGCTAAGCAGAGTTCATGACCAAAAGATGTGGCTAGATGAGCCAAAACTGATCACCAGAGATGTGATACACGCTGTTACCAGTTATCCTATAACCGACAAGGCCAAGGCTCTCAAACACCCTTCTCATCCCAAGATAGAGAATATGATAGGTGTAGTTTGGGATAACAAAGGATTAAAGGTTAACATCATCACCAATCAAGAACTCAAGTTTGGTGCATGTGTACTAGGGTACAAGATATACCAATCCACCAGGATAAACATCATAGCATGTGGAGAAGTTGACACTGCTTATAAGATTTTCAAGAAAGGTCTACAATTGGATCTATTCGAGCTTCTACTAAAGCAGTTAGATGAGAACATGGGGACAATCAGGTCTACAAATTCCAATTTATGTAAGTTTGGATCACTTTTAATGTGTACATTTTTCTACTTTCAGAACTTCTTTCCATCTATAGGAAATGTCAACTGGGATACTTCCCGACCAGTGACCATACAAATTAGTGAATTCATCAAGTCACTAGGTGACAAATTTGTATCAGTTATGGATGGATACTTCACTAGATTTAAAGAAATAATGCATAAAAGAATGAGGATACTAGAACAACTGGTAGAAAAGTGCAAGACTGAAATTTGATTTATGGTGGACACTGATTACACATATATCAAACTATTTGTACTAAGGACAACATGTTTAGCACCACTTCACTATGAAATCAACATAGATCAAGCCACCAATGCTATTGAAGCATTGATAAATGAACCAGTGGACAAGTCACAACCTAGTTTTGGAACCTATGAAGAAGCCAAGGAAAGAATCAAAACATGATTAGTTGTGAAGAAAATAGATAGAAAGAAAGAGAAAATGGTAAAGACACTGAATAAAAAGTTGTCGGTGAATGATGAAGAGTCTGAACAAAAGGATGACACCGAGGGATAGTCACCCTTCGGTGAATCAGAAAAATTGAGCGACTCTGAATCTATAGAGTCTGATGCACCACCACCACCATCAAAGAAACCAAGGACCACTGTTGCATCGAGGACTAGAAGTCAGACAATAAAAGTTGCATCTACATCACCAGTAAAGAAAGGTCAGGTGAGAACTTATAAAAGGAAGCCTCAAACAGGTCAAACATCAGAACCTAAGAGGAGAACAAGATTCATCAGAACTAAGGAAGACATAGAGGACACTGAATAGGATGAACAACCTATTAATAATAAGTTCCCTACCACAATTGATGAGGTATCTACAGACCCTAAGATTAGGAAATGGCTAACTTTGGATCCCGAGGATTAGAATAAGTTAGAAGAGGGAATCATCACAACAATGTGTGTATTCAAATATGTACCAATAAAATTTGGATGTAAAATGCCTAAAGAACTTTTAGACAGAATTTCGGTAAGGTGGACATATGCAGTAAAGGAAGAGAAACAAATAAGGGAAAGAGCCCTAGTTTCAGTTATGCCACCTGAATCTAAGATGAAAGAGATTGAAGAAATGATGAAGGAACACTCCAAAAGGTTCTCGCCAAAATTAAGAGCCTACAAAGTACTACAGAGAAATCTAATTGATCTTGATAGAAAAAGCGAGGATGAATGGAGAAATATACTTGACGTACCTAAAAAGGACACAAGCACTGAGCCACAATTAGCTCTTACCAATAAGCCACACAATGAAGAAGATCAGGCTAAACCGATCCCAAAGCACATTATTATAACTAATGGTGAGGATATTAATGGAGAAGCATTGAACATAATAGCTAACAAGGATATGGATAATGCAGATGAAACATGGCTCGATAATACTATCATTGAAATTACCAGAGAAGATCCTACAGATGAGGTAAAGAAAGATGAAGATGTCACTGTTGCCACAGACCAAACCGAGGAACATGACACAAAAATAGATACTTCTCAAGTAGATACACCGGGACAAATACCACTACTGGAAAAAGCTATCAATATTATCTTAAAGAAGGAGAAATCACTCGAAAAGGACGCAAGCATACCCAAGGATAAGCATGAACAAGAACCAAAAGAGACATCTGATGAGCATAATAAAGATGGAGAGAAGAAAGAAATAGGATAACAAACAGACAAAGGTGAAGAAGAAAATAAAGGTGATATCAATCCTAGGGACACCAAAGGAGATGCTACAGATAAGGCTAAGGTTGATGTGGAGACGTCCACTCCCAATCGATAGATAGTGACCGGGCAACAGGATATAGGTTCACATACACCAAATCCTTCACTAAGCATGTTAGACAAAGCAAAGGAACTTGCTATGGTACTACATACAAGTCCCTCCACAACACTTTCCAAGAAGAAGAAGAAGAAGAAGAAGAAGAAGAAGAAGAAGAAGACAAGAACAAGAAAAAGAACAAGAATCCAGTTACACTAGAAGAGATAATTGAGATACCAGCCTGTGATCCAAGGACATTGGATCCAGAGGCACTAACAAACTATGCAGAACTTTTTCAAAGAAAATATATCTAGGATAAGCTTAAGAAGGAGACAAAGGACACTCGGGTACTTGAGACAACCAGGGATATTATTCAACAAATAGTACTTGATACATAAATTGATCAAAATGCATCAATCATTGATCAACTAGTCATTCTTATTGACGCAATCCAATCACAGAATGTGGATGCAGAAAAGGCTATAGAAGAACGAGCAGAGAAAAAGTATCAGTATAAATTAATAGAGAAAATCATCCAAGAAGTGGAAGAGAACAAGGTGAAGTTGTTTGAACAAGTAAGCGAGTTAGAACCTATCAGTTTAGAAGCAATAGCCTTAATTCAAAAGTTAATCACTTTAGAGAAATTCACTAAGGAGAATAGTGAAAAGATTGCAAAAATAGATGCAGATCTAAATTCTAGTACTCAAAGTCTCTCAACAAGAGAAAATGCAATACAATTGCATTATGCAAAGGTAATGGAAGCTAAGAAGTTGAGACTTCAAATCCAAGAGGCAGAATCAAAGTTTAGGGATGAGGTAACCGAGCTACATGCTCTACTCTTACCGAATCTGACGCCACTGCAACATCATATGACAATGACAAGGTAATTGATAGGCATCCCAGAGATGTCTATCACCAACAACATCTATGATATGCATGCCAGGATCACATTAGAGCAAATGGCACTTGAACACCTTCAAGAGAAATGGGAAAAGATGATGGAGGACATGAACAACTCTCATTCCCACATTTTTGACAAATTTTAAGTGATTACACCTTTGCCCTTACTATAAAAAAGGGGGAAATTGATATGTTACAAAAGTGGAAATTGATAGGATACAAAGGTGGAAAATAATATGTATAAAGGAGATTATAAGTATATACTTATACTATACTGGCACATACATAGGGAGAGTCATAAATGACAAAGTGAACACAGGGTGTACATTACTGAACATTTTAGTATTTTTCACATATTTTGATACTAATGTCAAAGGGGGAGATTGAAGACACATTTTTCCATTAGTATAAAAGGAAAATAGTTTTGAAACCGTCGGTATCATCAACACCAAAAGTCAGGTTAGTGAAACCCGACAAAAAAGTTCAAGCAAACCCGACAACACAGTGCAACCTAAAAATGTTACAAGGGAACCCGATAGAGCAAACCCGACAGAGGAATCTAAAAAGCAGAGTATAATGTAACCTGACATAATAGATACCAGAGGAACCTGAAAGACTACAGAGCATCCTGAGCACCAGTCTATCGAGAGACAGTTAGAATCTTGAGAAATATGGACCTGACTTCCACGTCAGATAAAACACTTGTGTTTTATATTTAGCTTTAAATCCATTTCTTGAGGGACAAGAAATGTAATTATAATTGTTTTAATCAGTATAACTAATTGAAAACATGCAAACTAGGAGATCAAGGTCAAGTTGTAAACCTTCAATCATAGAGTTATCATTGTAATACGTGAAACTGACTTAGGTCAAAATCATTGTATAAATAGATATGTAATCTATCAGAACATGTGTGTGTGTGATGATGATTGTAGCCGAGGAGCACATATATGGATCAAACTAAGAGTTTTATGCAAAAGAACAACCGAGGATGAAATCAGTTATCAAGAACAAGAACCAAGGCTACCGAGCAGAATAGAGGTATTGATCAATCACAATAGGTGATAAATATACATGTAATCTTTATTAGATCTGTAATCAACAATTGTAGATTGCACATACTCAGGTCATTGAATATTTTTGACTACATTATAACAAGTGTAGCAAATAGAAGAAATCCTTATGAAAGGTGGATTTAACAATCCTTTCTAAATCTCTTAACCGAGTGCACAGTAAATAGTGTTGCTAAAGATCTTAACAGAGTAGACCTTAACCAGTCTCTACATAATACTCCTAATAGGGTAGATCATCAGAAGTGATCAAAATTGTAAGCCTTAGTCGACCCCTTCCATTATGCAGATAGTGAAGTTTTGTGGGTTTCATCCCCACCATAGTTTTTACCTTCTAACAAGGGTTTGCTGCGTTACCAAATCTTGTTTCATGTGTCTATACATTTCATGAATGTTTCTATGAATGTTTTACATACTTATTGAGTTATGATTTGATATAACATACACAAAGATATAATAACACAAATGGTTGGAAATACAATGTATTGATTAAAAAGGGATTAAGGTTAAGTGATAAAAGTCTTGAGGGTACTGATTCACCCCTCCCCTCTCAGTACAAACCATTCCATTATTTCCAACAGAAATAAATGCGTGTTCAAGGCTATGAATGCTACATTCATTTCTCTCATTCTTGAAAATGAAGGAGCTATCTCTCTTCACTCCTTTTGACATATAGCCTTGTGTAATGTGATTTATAATATAATCAAAAATTTGATTGTAAAAGGCCTAAACAATGACTTATTAAATTAATCTCCAAATAGCAAGGAGGATTATTATAGCAACAAAAGTTATTCATTCTATGGAAGTTTCTAGGAAAAGGTTACATTCATAAAATCGGGCATGGGGTGGCTGCAAGAAGTTGAGTCCCTCTTTTGGGCAAA
The DNA here is from genome assembly GCA_018584345.1 of Thuja plicata. Classification (NCBI taxonomy): domain Eukaryota; kingdom Viridiplantae; phylum Streptophyta; class Pinopsida; order Cupressales; family Cupressaceae; genus Thuja; species Thuja plicata. The sequence continues at coordinate 770,627 of MU223799.1, forward strand.
AAGTGGAAGTGTTTTCCCTATGTTTTAATTTTTCTCTCAATTGATATAAAAAATGGGGAACTTAAAGATTGAATCTCAGAAAAATTAACTAATAGAAAATATATTGCTCAGAGTCTACTTTTCAAATATGTAATTTATTTCAATACCCACATGGTAGAAAAAAAATTTAGTAGGCATGTATAAAAACCACTTTTTCAAAATATTTGTTTGAGGACCATACCACACATGTACGACCACCATATTTTGACCTAAATAAAGGAATTCATGTGAATCCTTTTGGGGGAATATTCCTAAGACACCAAATATTGATGTGAATAATTTTACTTTTTTTGTTGAATATTTTTTTATTAATTTTTAATTGATTGTAAAGTCTATTTTCAAAACCTCTGGTGTATGGCCACCATAAATTGATGTAAACTTAACATTTTTTCAAATTTCTTTTTTTACCTTCAAGGAAATTCTTTGTAGATATATATCATATAGTTTATTTTCAAAAAATGTAAAAAAGTTATTAAAATTTTAGTGAACCTTACTATTTTAAGTTAATGTACCACTTTTGATTAATAAATAATAAAAAATAGTACAATTAACCAAGTCACTAACAAATTTGCATTTTTAAAATTTTTACAGTAAGAAGTCTAATGGGTTTTTGTTTCGTCAAAAATTTCAATCAGGAAGGCCTTCAAAAAATTATGGCAAGGCAGAAATTTGGGATTCAGTGCCTTAGCCATTATTTTGCAGGCTCATGCATAGCCTTGGTCCCACCAAGCCTGTCCCAACCTGAAAGCCAAAGTAGAGAGATATTTTCCAACCCAAAATCTAAGAAACGAGTGCCCGTTATTTGAAATTCCAAAAATGGGTACACATTTTATTCATTACCATTAATCTAGAAACTGTGTGTGAAATATTGCACCTGTTACCTGTGACACAACACTTCAATAGGTCATTGTGTTAGTGGAAAACATGGTTAGATGAGCATATAAAGCACTAAAATCGACCTATTGCTTTCTAACTAAGAAGAGTATGATAAGCAACATAACAACCCTCAGATTATGCTACTATCAGTGACATATACGACTTAGCATGAAAGATTTGAGTTAAAACAAACTATTTAACCATTAAGCATGCATATTATCTCTAAAAATGAACATTATGACAATGCATGATAATGAAACTATGAAGTAAAAATGAAATCATCTAAATCTTAACAGCATAACAATGTATTTTCAATCTAATTATCAGGCTTATTTATGCTAAAAAACCCCTTCTATTTATAGAAGAATGAGGAGAGAGAGGGGGGACAAGGTGCATTAATGGAGTTGGAAAAGCTCATTAATGAAGTGTAAGAGGCATTAATGCCTTGGGCATTAATGAGGAATGGTGGAGGCAAATGCATTAAGTGCTACATTAAATGTGAGCAATTAAGAGGCATGGGTAGGGGTACAAGTCAAGCTTGAGAAGGTGGACTTGAGGAAAGGAATCTTGAGATTCTTTGACTTTTTTCAAGTGGGTTGAGTCCTTAATCATTCCTTAATGGAATGTGACAACATTAGAAGGTGGGTTAAGATAAAATTGGGATTAGAATTAGATTTAGCAAGGGTGAATGGGTTGGGATAGGTTCAAACCCAGAGTCAAAGTGGTTGAAGTGGGTTAGGTTAGGGTTTAGAGGAATATTAATGAAATGAATAAAATTTATTTAATTCATTCAAAAATAAGAATATTAATTATTTAAGCTTTTAATTGCTTTTTAATAATCAATAGGACTATAGCCAATTTAATTAAATTAATTCGGCTAGGGGAATGTGTTTCTTTTGCAAGTGAGCAATTGATTTAGGATTTTATTTAATTCCTTGCAAATTAATCATTTTAGCCAAGTATTTTTGATTGATTATTTGATTTGGCTAGAAGCAATTAATTTAGTGATTTGATAATCTTAGGAGATTAAATTGATTTCAAAATAATTATGTCAAGCAGTAACAGGGTCATTTGAACATAATTGGGGGTGTGATCACACTTGGGGAAAATAGGGTCTATAGTCAGAGCAGACCAAATCCAGGTGGTTACATTTGCCCCTTTTTGAATAGATGTGCAAGCATCGCATTGATTCAAAGAAAGTTTTTTGATTTTTTTTTTACTTCAGAAAGATTGAGAATTTCGCTCACGATCGAACGAAATGCCTCATGAGATCAGTCTCATACTAAACTAATAGAATTAAATTGAACTTGGTAGTCATCCAAAGGTTAATAAAAGATCTTAAAGATACCAATTCTGAACTTGGTTGTCATCCAAAGATTGATAATACTGGTTCTAAACTTGGTTGTCGTTCAAAAGTCAGTATGAAGCTGCCAGGAGCTTAGTAAGAATCTTTTAAAATGAGGAAACACAAGATATCCAGCTTATGAGAACCAAAGCTTTCTATCCAACAGTTCCAACTTAGTCAAGGAAACTATCATGCCCCTAGTTGTTTGATAACAAAGTCATTTTAATGCTATTTTGAGCAATAATTTGATTGATAATAGTGTGATCATGCCCCCTCGGGAACGAAATCGAAGGAAAGAAATAAAATCCCTCTGTTGAAAGAATGTATCACTTGCATGGAATGGGTAGGACGAGAAAGAACATAGTAGAAGAAGTGAAAAAGGCGATGTGTTTAAGAGTAAACACACGAGTACCAAGTTAATTATGTGAAAATATGAGTAGTGAGACTGATAAAATGATGTCGGACCAAGATTTTTGATGAAATGTGCAATTTTGAAGGATTTTTGGAACAAATGGAGATAATCTACATTTTCAGGAGCTGTCGTAAAAATGTTATTGTATTGCACAAAATACCTTAGGCACCTTTGATTTGGTTCCCGATTGATAAAAAAGAGAACAAAAATGGAGTTTCAGTTGCCTAGAAGGAGTTTTGGAACTCCTAAATAGCTCAAAAGACCAATATATATCTCAAAAATTACCATTTTATTACTCATTTTCACTCTTACCTATAGTAACTTTGAGAGCTCTGCAGAGAAGATGGTGGTCCCAGTTAGGAAGCATCATTTTGAGCTCATTCATCGACATCAACGCCCGATCGATTATGCACCTTCGGTAAGTACTCATAAAACTACCCTGTGAATTTTGCAAATTTGAATTTCATGCATTTTTACAGCTTTTATAGCCCTTTAGATTCTGGGTCGCATCTGAGATTCTGGATCGCACCCTGCTAAACCCGCGTCGCATCCCATTTTTTTGGGATCGCATCTTGCTTTCCCTAATTTTTGAGTCATGTCCAGGAGTTCCTAGATCACATCTAGTTACTTTATTTTTAGCTTAGTTTTAAGGTTGAAATTCATTATATGTCATAACCTGTCTGTTTAGGATCGTACCCCATTTTTGGGGTCACATCCAAGATTTCTGGGATCGCACCCCGTGTTCACCGTCGCATCCTATTTTTCCAAGATCATATCTGGTAAAAGAGATTACACCCTAACTTTCTAGGATCGCATCTCGTTTGTGGACTTAGAAACTTATCCATTTTGAAATGTTTGTCTGCTGCAGACCTTGAATCACTGAGTTGGTCTCGAGTTTGCATATTTTTTGTAGATAGAACACTGATTTATCTTTTTATGTGCCAAACAGGTGTATTTTGAGGTAGTCTCTTTCCGTGGTATATACCCAGGTCGTGTGCTTGCCTTATCCAGACTTTTATCAGATGATGAGCAGGAGATGTGATCTATTGTGGAGTATGATCCTTGATTGGTTTACCCGATATAGGGGTAAATTGGGGTCTGTTGACTGCTCTTGTCGAGAGATGGCACTTAGAGCACAACACCTTCCATCTGCTGACCAGGGAGATTACAGTTACTCCCTAGGATGTATGGCGTATACTACATGTTCCCATTATGGGCCGTGAGGTGCACTTTGAGGTGACTTTTTCCGTGGTGATTGGTGCAGTGCAAGGGTATTTCTAGGATGATACCATCGATCAGAGATACCTTTCATGGGATTACATGTGCGATCATTATGATCAATTATCTATGTATTTAGTAGGCTTGATTTGTGGCATCGTGATGCCAGAAAGAGGACAACATGGGTTCCTCATCGGATAGGTGGACATGTTGGAGCAGATGGTCATCCAGAGATAGAGATTTGCATGGGGCAGTTGTATCCTAGCCCATATGTACCGCGAGCTTCATGAGATTGTTTACCATTATACATGGAGCATGACTGTGGGTATTTTGATTCTTCAAATCTGGGCCTAGGAGCACATCCCAATGACACGACCCATAGTAGATAGGTAGTGTGCACCTGAGCAGGCTTATGTATATATGTATGCAGGTCTCCTTCAATAGCCCCATTTGGGCAAGGTAGAGTACTGACAATGACTTTTTGATGACATGATTGAGGTTGTCTGGTGACCATACTTAGATTATGAGGAGTGGACCTCAGATGCCAGACAGGTTGCATTTTTTTTCCAGAGTAGGTACCTTATTGGGAGGACAAGATATATAGTAGAGCGGTTCGTTCATACATGAGTTTTGAGACAGTATGGCCGACGACAGGGCAGGACACATGACATTATTGTCTATGCCAGGACCCATGATGAGGCACCATTATGGGGTGCCCAGCTAAGTTATGAGACCGCCCACCAGAAGATTAGAGATATGGTTGGAGTAGATTGGGATCTCCATCTTGATGTTACAGATGCAGGCTACTCATATGGATATAGAGAAGAGATGCTTCAACATCCATTTCCTCGATTGACAGTGCCTGAGGAGGTCATTCCTTGTATAGAGGAGTCGATAGATTATGATCCTAACGATCATCCCACTAGAGGGAGAGGAGGAGCCCAGAGAGATAGGGGTGTCGATAGACATGGAGGGAGAGACAGTGGCAGAGATGGAGGGAGAGATGGGAGACGTCCTCCTCCAGATGAGGGGGATGAAAGTGGAGATGACAGGGGTGGTGGTGCTATGGGTGGTCTTGCAGATGTGGCCAGTGCTAGTGGAGAGGGTTGGCGCACTTGATTCAGATTTGTTGGTCCCCAGATAGATCTAGGTCCATTACTTGCAGGGGAGTAGCAGCAACAGTAGAGGCAACCATATAGATCATAGGAAAGATCTCAGGATAGGCCTTTTGGATAGGATTTAGGTAGGGGATCCGGTAGAGATGGGGATCCTCTGTCCCAGTGTGAGCAGGAGTGAGAGTAGCTCAGGGCACAGATCACAACTTTAGAGGGCAGGCTTACTGCGACGGAGTCCAGGATTGCTATATAAAATGCATTGCTCACAGATAGGGACAAATAGCTAGAGCACCTCAGGTCAGAGTAAGATAGGTAGGGTGATATGCTAAGAGTAGAGAGAGATGCATAGGCTCAGATAGCCACCACCAGGGATAGAGAGAAGCTTATTACTTTTCCCTATACCATGCTGCAGTTCTAGAGAGCCAGAGAGCACTTTCATTTTCACGGGTAGCTCAGCAGTCTGAGCGAGCGATGCCTCCACCACCTCCATTTGTACCACCTCCTCCTCCTCCAAATCAGGGAGAGGGGAGAAGCCAGAGCTGATACATATCTTTTTGTACTATTTTGTGAGATCATTTTGTATATCCAGAGCCCTATGAGGCTATTATTTTGTACTATTAATACTTTGATATATGTATACCTGATTCATCCGTGTACTTTGATACTCTGTGTGGAGATTTGTACCATTTTGTTGATTTGTTGAGATATATATCTAATGCAATTGTTTCTAATTCTGACATGATTCATGAGTTCTCTCTGCTTTGATAGAGTTATTTGTACATGTGATTATATGTTGGTCGTATGATGAGTTAGATTTTAGATGATGACATCATTTATGCATGTTAGACGTATCACTTATATAAATATATTTCAAATGATACTATGTGAATATGTAAATGTATGTTTTTGAGTTTTTCATATGCAAGTAAAATGTAAGGATGCACTTAGGATGTAGAAATAAATTGCACAAATGCTTTGTTTTTGTATTTTTCTTTCTGTCTTATTTTATGATTGCAAAATGTATGCTATGGATGTGCAACGATATAAATATCAGTAACAGTAAATGGATGTAATTAACTTGGATTTAGAAGAAGAAAATATAAATCATTTTAAAGCTCAAATTCCTTATGCTTTTACTTCTTTTATAAATGCATCATGCAATCTGTAAATGTAGCTATATGTATAATTTTTAGCACTTGTCACTGATTGGTAGATATTGGACATTTTTATCATAATTGGACACTTTTTGGAATGGATACCACCTGATAGTACAACCATCACTAATACCCACTGATATTATAAAAGTATGAATACTATGTTTTATTGAAATGTCAGAAATAGACTTAGGCATCAAGGCATAGAAGCCAGGATAACAAAATAGTCACCTTCCTTTTAATATATTAGAATCTGTGTAAGGCAAGATATTGGACCCGCAATGACTTTGAAAATTCACATCCTTGGATACATTATGCTTCATATACCTTAGCGAGAATCTGAGTTTAGAAAAAAGATAAGGAAATTGCTTCAAACTCACCATAGTTTACACATAACAAAGATCGAGATATATGCGGCTATCCACTCATGGTGGAAGCTCTTACCATAAACATCCAAGTTAGGTGAAATTTATAGGATCATTTGGAACAACCACCATACGCAAAAAACTAAGAAATTTTTTTTCCCCATGTCCTTGCGACTCTTTGTCTTTGCGCAGACATCATGGAGTAACTCGAAAGACATAACAACTATCAATTATGAATCAATCAAATAAAATTCATAACTGCTTAGATGCCCCCAGTGAAAACATCATGGGCTCATAAAAGAGTCATAATCAAACCATGATCAAACTATTTTTAGGTAGTATTGAGAAATACTATTGATTCATTTTTCAAGCGCAGTAGAGATTCATTAATCAAAAGTTTGGAATTCAAGCAATATGTGTACCATGTCTGTGTATGTTTCCTGTTTGCAAGCCAATGTAGATTGTAGGAACATCATCCATGTTTGTGCATTATTTGTGCCAGATAGGTGGTTCATAAAGATACACCCTTGTTTTGTGAAAGTGACAGTTTGGTGCGAGTATCGAGGAGCATTGTGTCACAAGACAAACCATCCTATGACGACCTAGCAGACACAACCTATCATACTGGAAAATATGCCCTCAGTGTAGAATGACCTGATAGAAATGCAGACAAATCCCAAGCAAGGATAAGATTTTTGTAAGGAAACAAAGTCAACTCTTAGCACAAGTGTAATCGTGAAGGCTTAGTATCAGTAATGCATTGATATATGGAGCATAGAACACAAGTGACGCCTGATTGCCAGGTTTTCACCACTTGGCAAGACCTTTTATTCTTTTTTCTACTAAGATGCCTGTTTTACCAGGTTGTTATCAAGGCACTTTTCTCTTTTTCAAATTTTTTGCTATTTTTGCTTTTTTGAATGTTTTGGTAGTATCAAGGCGCCTGTTTGCCCGATTTTCACCAAGGATATCTTTCATCAAGAATTTTTCCACTATTTTGGATTTTCTTTAGGATTAATTTTCTGAATGTTTTTGGTATTTTCTGAGAACTATTTCACTGTACAGGCCCTACTAGCTGAACATCAAGCATAGAACCACTTCAAATGTAGAGTATTGATAGGATCTAGAAGAACGTCTCCCTTAGGTGTAGCTAGTTGATAAGCTCCAGTCCCAAAAGTAGCAGTGATAATATAAGGTCCCAACCAATTAGGTTCAAATTTTCCCTTTTGTTCTTTGTTGGGTTGGTTCTTAGGATTCTCCTTTAGGATGAGATCCCCCACTTGAAATTGTACCCCTTGGACATGCGTGCTTGGTACACCTTCAAATGATCGAACGCCTGTTGTCTGTGCTCATCAAGTAGGTCTAAAGAATTCACTCTATCGATGTGGTATTGTTCATCAGTAACAAGACCATGTAAAGATATCCCTAAAGAGAGGATTTCAACCTCAATAGGTAGTACTGCTTCAGCGTCATAGACCAATGCAAATGATGTGGCTCCTATTGGTATTCTGATGCTTGTTCTGTAGGCCCATAGTACCGGATTCAGTTGTAAATTCCAGTCTCTGCCAGACTTACTTACGGTTTGGTGTAGGATTTTGAGAATATTCTTATTAGATGCCTCAGCCTATCCATTACCTTAAGGGTAATAGATTTAGGAGCGGTGTTGACTAATGTGGAACTATTCACAAAGGTCATCAATGTCTTGGTTTTTAAATTGGCCCCCATTGTTTATTACAATTGATGAGGGTATCCTATATCTACAGATAATGTAGTTCAGAATGAACATAGCTACCTGTTTGTCGATGGCTTTGATTAGTGACACAGCTTCAACCCACTTCATGAAATACTCAGTGGCCGTAATGATGAACTTGTGTCCATTTGAAGAATTGGGATATATTTGTCCAACCAAGTCAAAGGCCCATTGCTGAAATGGCCAATGTGTAATGAAAGGTATAAGTTCTTTGGCAGGAGCATGGATGAGATTTCCATGTGTCTGGCGTTTATGACATGTTTTGGAAAATTGAATAATATCTTTTTCCATGGTAGGCCAGTAATAGCGTACTCTGAGCAGTTTCTTTGCTAGTGAAAAGTCGTTTGAATGTGATCCAAACACACCTTCGTGGAATTATTTTAATGCACGATTTGACTCTTCGAGTTCTAAACATCTAAGAAGCATACCGTTGAGACCTTGTCGATATAAGTTATTAGTTATGAGGACATAACATGATGAAGTCCTAATCAAGGCTCTTTTCTCATTTCTGGATAGATTGTTGGGAATGGTTTGGTCAGTGAGGTAAGCAATGATATTAGCATACTGAGATTGGTTTGGGGTGTTCAAAGCACAGATTACTTGGTATTCAGGGGTATCAAAGGCAGGATAGGATAGTTCTTCCACCAAGAAGTCATAGCGGAATTAATGTTCCTCCAATTGTAACATGGATGCCAATGTAGCCATAGCGTCTACAGCTTTGTTCTTTATTTTGGGTATCTATTGGAATGTGATGAATACAAAGTACTTCTTTAGGTCATCAACCAGTTTCTTGTAGGGTGTCAAATTTTCATCTTTCATCTGATAATCTCCATTGACTTGATTGATAATGAGATGGTAGTCACCATACACGTGTAACTCTACAACCTTCCACTCCATGGCGAGCTTAAGACCGTTTACCAGTGCCTCATATTCAGAAATGTTGTTGTGCATGGAAACATCAATTTGTAAGACTTGGGTATCTTGTAGCCTTGAGGAGTTATGAACAGAACTCCTGCCCCAGAGCCTTGTTGCGTGAAGGAACCGTCAAAGTACATCTTCCATGGGTACTCCGTTAGATGCTTAATGGTCTCATTAGGGAATTAAATTTTTAAAGGTTCATAATCTTGAAGTGGTGAATCAACTAGTTGATCTGCAAGGACTTGTCCTTTAATATCTCTTTGGTCTACATAATCAATGTCAAATTCACTTAGAATGAGGACCCATTTTGCCAAACACCCTGTTAATGTTGTTTTGCTCAAAAGGTACTTCAAAGGATCGATCTTAGAAATGAGCCTCACTATATGTGAGAGCATGTAGTGTCTCAATTTTTTTGATGTGAAGATGACTGCTAAGCATGCTTTCTCAATAATGTTGTAATTGAGCTGATAGGAGACTAGTGTTCTATTGATGTAGTAGATAACTCTTTATTTCTTAGTTTCATCTTCTTGTACAAGAAATACTCCTAGTGATGTGGCTGTAGCTGAAATATATAGGAGTAATGGCTTTCTGTGAATAGGCACCATAAGAATAGGAGGAGTAGCCAGGTACCCTTTTAATTCTCTGAATTTGGCTTCACAGTGTTCATCCCATTTGAAGGTGGCCCCTTTATGTAGCAATTTGGTAAAGGGTTGTGCTCTGTTAGAAAGTTGTGACATGAACCTCCTGATTGATTGAAGTCTCCCTTGTAATGTCCTCATTTGACTAATGTTGCAGGGAGGATTCATCTCTAGAATAGCTTTGACCTTTGTAGGATCTACCTCAATTCCTTTTGCTGAAAACATAAACCCTAAGAGCTTTCCTGATTAGATCCCAAAGCCACATTTATTTGGATTGAGCCTGAGTTGAAATTGCTCCATATGATCCAATATCTTTCTTAAGTCAGTAATGTGAGTGCTCCTTTCTTTGGATTTAGCTAAGGTGTCATCTACGTAATCCTCCATTTTTTTATGCATCATATCATGGAATATAGTAGTCATTGCTCTTTGATATGTGGCACCAACATTCTTTAACCCAAATGTCATGACGTTCTAGCAAAAGGTCCCACATGCGCATGTAAATGCAGTCTTCTCTTGATCCTCAGGGGCAATTTTAATCTGATTATAGCCTGAGAAACCATCCATTAATGAATACATTTGGTAGCCTACTATGAGGTCTATGATCATATCAATGTTAGGTAGGGGGAATTCATCCTTAGGACATGCCTTGTTTAAGTCTCTGAAGTCTGTACATATCCTGATAGATTTATCAGATTTAGACACTGGGACCACATTGGAGATCCAACCTATGTAGGCAATGACTCTGATGAACCCAGCTTTCAAAAATTTCTCTATCTCTGCCTTTACTAGTAATGCAACATGAGGATGCATCTTTCTAAGTTTCTATTTCACGGGTTTGATCTCGAGAGCTATAGACAAGTGGTGCATTATTAATTTAGGGTCCAATCTAGGCATATCTATATAAGACCACGCAAAGTTGATCTTCTTCTCTTTCAAGAATTTGGTGAAATGTTTCTTCTCCTCTTCTAAAAAAGATTATGTTAGGTGAACTATTTGAGGAACTTCAGCTATGCCCAGAATAACTGGCTGTGTTGGTTCTATCAGAACTAAAGACCTTTCATGAAAGTGCTCGGGGAGGATATCAAGAATCTCACCCTTTGGCACCTCTGAGAGATTTTCAACATTAGATACGTCTTTTTTTTACTATTTTAGGATCTGACACTGCCACAACGTGGTTTTCACCATCAGTATCCTTTTTCTTTTTATTTTTCAATTTTTGACTGAGAAACTTGATATCCTCATGTGACATGTTCATGCTCCTTGCATTGGTGGAAGAAGGGTAAGGTTCACAAGCATTTAGATAGAAATCCAAGGTGTAGTCATTTGAAAAGTTGAGGATAGGAGGAGAATCCATACTAGTCCAATCAATTAGGTTTGGATTTATCAAAGATAAGGAGTCAAACTTTGGGAAGGCTAGCATAATGTTAGCATCATGACTATTAACTAACATGACATGTCCCGTTAAGTTAAGTTCTTCGATGTTTAGATAAATAAGAGTTAGATTGTCATTAAAAGGGTCATTGTTAGTTATATGTGGACCAAACTCTAGTGACTCATTAGTAGAACTTTCATGATCATCATCTCTTTGTAAAAGGAGGCTTCTTGCTTGTTGCCTCTGAAGTTCTTCTAAACTCATAAGAACACCAGTCTCTCCATCAATGATCAGGGGAAGGAACTCTTCCTCTGCTTCAAGAATATCACTATTGTTGGGAGTAGTGTTAGAATGTCCATTGGGTGGTGATGGAGCTGAAAACATGTGAATCACATCTATTTCAATGTCCTTTGTGGTGACAGAGAGCTCATCCCATTCATAATCATGAGAGTCTAGTATTTCGTCATCAGACCTGTTTAAGAATTCTGTAATAGTTATCTGATGTACTTGGTTAGCTATCTATGGATCAAAGTGTGGTAAATCAAGGATATGTGTGATTGTGACTAACTTCCCCCAGTTAGGATGTGAATCCTATTTTCGGGGTGTGCTCTCTATAGCCATTTCTATTAATGGTATCTCTGGATCATCTACTGTCGTGTCTCCTACCTCTTGAATAGGAGGTTGTGCTAACAAAGGGGTGTGAAGATCTTGTGATACCTCAAAGCTTGGTACACAGTGATCTCCTTGATAGTTGGGATTCTCTATGCCAACATGTAATAATCTTTCATAGGACCATTTTTCTAGTTCTATCTCCTCTGTTTCATCACTCCCTTTGTCAAAGACCAGACTATTTTTTGAAGCAGGTTTGTCAGATTCAGTATTAAAACCTAGTCTTATTTTGTCTCTGGTATTCCTAAACTCCATGTGTACAAGTTTAATAAGTCCTCTTCCTATGTTGCTGAGAGGTCCTTTCCTTTGTATCCTATTTTCTTGAGGAGGTCATATCCTTTACCACACTGTTCTGGAGATATTTCTACATGTTTGACCTTAGCTTTTGTCGGTTCTCCTTTGTAAAGCCAGTCCAAGACTGCCTATTCTTCTGTGTTATCTAAAGAAGACGTGGATGTCTTTACCATACTAGTTGCTTTGTGGATTTCTATCCCCTTGGATGCAGTAGGTGTGAATGTCGAGGAAGATTTTCCATAGGATCTTGGTGACATCAGAAGTTCTGTCATTGACGAAGTTAGGTCCAGCTTGTATTCTCCCATACTTGTTTCTTCAAGTTTTAAAGTTTTCCCAAAGCTCTTCATAACCATGTCCTTGGGAGTCTCAGGAGCAATCTCATCCATAGCTTCCTTGTTATGTAGAATCATACTACCTACCTTGATATTGTTGCAAGTATAATTAGCATCCGCAGGAATTGTCACTTCCACCCCATTATGTGGGAACTTGATACACTGGTGGTAAGTAGACAGTACAGCTTGCATTTCATGAATCCATGGTCGCCCCAACAGGATATTGTAGGCTAGGGGTAGATCCAAAACTTGACATATGACATTCTTTTCAATGGGTCCAACTCTGATGGGTAGAACAATAAGACCTTTAGAGGATCTTTCTTCCTCATCATAGGCTTTGATAGTTATTTTACTTCTAGAGTCAATGGTCTGTTATGAAAGACCCAGTTTCTTGATTAGATTAAGTGTACAAATATTCAATCCTGCACCTCCATCTATCAATACGTGTATAACACATGATTTATGAATGAGGAATTCAATATGGAGGGGTTGATTATGTGGATGTGTCAATGATTTATCATCCTCTTCAGAAAAGGAGAGATAATGTGGCGCTGAGATGTGATTGACCATTGCTTGGAATTTTTCTATATCAAGGTCCTTTGGTACACTTGCGGCATGTAGGGCTTGTTCCAGGATTTCCCTATGCATTGTGGATATTTTAAGCAACTCAAAAATGGAAATTTTAGCAGAGGTTCGTTGCAATTGGTCCACAAAGTCATACTTTGCTGCAGGAATAGTAACCGTGTGTTTTGTTGGTGGTTTAGGGATAGTAACAATAGGAACCTTGGATGTTGATGCTGCTTTTGGGGAAGAATTGGGTCCTTTGATCATGACCTGTGCTTGGCTGTGAGTCACTACATTTGTTTGGAAAGAAACACCCTTGATTGTGACCACATTAATTGATTAAATTTTAATGTCTAGCATATTGACCATGTTATCATTATTGGAGTAGGTGTAGTTTACTTCATTACCTTTCCCTTTAGATGTTTCTCCTTTATTGTAGTTAGGGAATGGTTTATTGAATGTTGTATGATCTTCGGTGGTAGTGTGTCCTTCTACTTTGATCTTTCCTCCTTCGATGAGGTCTTGAATAACATGTTTAAGCTTAAGGCAATTTTTAGTCTTGTGTCTTTTGTTTTTGTGAAAGACACAGTAGGAATTATCATCCCACCACCTTGGTTTGACCGCTAGTTCCCATGGTTTGGAATCTGTGATTGTGAGAACTTTGTCGTCTAAAAGTGTCTTCAAAATAGTCTTGAGAGGCTCTCCCAAAGGAGTGAATGTTCTTTGAGGTTTTTAAGTCCATGGTTGGCCCTTTTTATTATTATTGTTTGCTTTGGGTATGGGGGTTGTTACCTTGGTATCTTTTCTTGCTTGCATACTATTAGTTAGATTAAATACCTCAAGTTTAGGACCAACATTGGATGCGTCGACTACGCCATTGTTGACAACATTTTTATTTTTATTCCACCATTTAGGCTTGGATTCGGAGTTGTTAGATTTGTTTTCACTTTGAAGAGTGATCTCTCCCTTTTTTACCATAACTTCTTCGATACGGAGGGCATTCTTGATCATCCTGTTGAAGCTAGGGGAATCTTGCATCTACAATGTGTAGTTCAATTCTGGTATCAAGCTATTGACAAATATTTCCATCTTCTCAGATTCAGGAATGGCTCTTGAATACCGTGTAAATATTTTCCTCCACCTTTGTAGAAAGTGGGTAAAGGATTCGCCAGTCTTCTATTTAGTGTTGCATAGATCCATCATAGTCATGTCATGCTGGATATTATAGGAGAAATGCTGGATAAACTATTGTATTAACTCCTCAAAAGTTTTGACCTTGGGTGTAAGTTTTGAGAACCATTCCATGGCGTTGCCTCCTAGACTTCTAGGAAATAGTCGCATGAGGTAAGTGGGTAAATGCATGTACTCTATGCTAAGAGCACAAAACTCTCAAACATGGTCATGTGGATCGGTCTCTCATGTATACTTTTCGTATTTTGGTCGTACCATGTTGGGAGGGAATGAGACCATAGTGATACTCTTGTTGAAAGGAAATGGACAAATGGAGTCCACAGAGTACTTTGTTGTGGGTTTAGCTTTTTCTTGCTTGAGAGTCACAAGTTCCATTTGCATTAAGGTAAGTTGTTTAGCGAGAATAGAAAAAGGAGTTGGTACCTCCTTTTCCTTTAGTTGTTCCACATCATAATCCTTGGGTAATTTTACGCCAGTGGATGCTAATTGGAGGAAGTATTTCTCTTTATCCTCGCCAATCATCCTTTCCAGTATCTTGTGGAACCTCTTTCTCTGTTTGAGTTTATCGTACTCATCTTCAGGGATGTCCCCCTCATTGTCCGATTCAAATGGAGGATGTTTAAATGTGGGTTCTTTATCTTCATCGATATCTTCATGCTTTTGGTTTTTTCTATTGTCATATTTGTTAAAATCCCCACTCCATCCATGAGTGGACCTGTCCATTTATAGAGAGTCTAGATCGAGTAGGGAACTGCAAGATGTTTCCCTTGAAAGTGTGGCGATTTAGGAGGTACTTTTAATCCTTTAGACATGTACTTGTTGCATCTTGTGTTAACCATGTGGTTGTACCTCAACTTCGTCAAAGTTTCCCAAGAGTGTCAGGCAGTATCTCGAATCGTTCAAGTGAGTGTGTCTAGGTGGAAGTATCATTTGTATTTTGGTGGAAGTAAATGATTCCAGCGTTAGAGGGTTAGAATGCTCTGATAGTGAGCTAGGAATCAAGCTGTCGTAAGAAGTAGATAGACCACACGTATTGAGACAGATAATGAAAAATTAACTAGACATGCAAGGTAGACGTCTGAAAAAGTATTTTGACACTGATAGGGAGACCAAAAAATACAATAGGGGTAGACTAAAGAGCCAAAAGGGTATTCAAATCAACTGAGTTTTCTTGAGAAACTATCCTGCAAATGCCCATTGTCCTAGATGCGAGCTCCCAGATGTGAGCCAAGAAATATGGGATGCAAGCTACTGATGACCCTAGATGCGAGCTAGAACCCTAGATGCGATGAGATGTTGACCAAATGCAAGCCAGGATACTAGATGCGAGCCAGGATACCAAAAATGAGCCAGGAAATTTGGGATGCAATTTTTTGATGTCTTTGTCAGATTTGGTCAGTTTTGAAAAGTTCGTGTTGGAAGTGCATGAAGTTCATTTGATTGTAGATTGCATTCTGAGACTTTTCAGTAGGTGAAAAACACATGTGTAGACCCATGATTGAAATTTGTTTCTTATTTAAAGATGTTATCTTTTTAGTGATATTTCAGTTACGTCAAACATTGTTGCATTGTTAAAGGGGTGAACAAACACATCTTTATGCCCTATTTTCTAGGTGGAGGATGAAATTCCTTCCTCGTTGACTTAGGTACACATTCAAATGCTAATCAGAATACAACCATCACCAAGCACACAATGGCTCCAGTCATGATGTTGTATTAGTTGACTCTAAACGCAAGTGAGGGAACGATATGACGAGTGTCTTGGGGCAATTAATTTTTGCCTTGTACAAGGATTATCACCCTTTCGAGGGTGAATCAAGAATTTTTTCAGTTTAAGTGTTGTCTATGATTGGGCAATCCATTCGAAACCGTCCCCCATAGAATTGCATAAGGCAAAATTGAGGCGTATAGCCCTATGAGTACTCAAATATGTGTAGTCTCACAAGCAAGATTCAAGCAGCTCCGCTCTACACACACCTAAGCATGTTCAAGGAATGATGTCAAAATTCTAGAAACAAAATGGATTCCATCTTCCAAGGCTTTAGCCTACAAGGAAGCAACTATTTATAGTGAGTTGGAAGGATTGGCATAAAACCTGTCCTCACTTAGGTCATTCCCGAGATATTATTTCCTCAACCGGCAGGCCCTCTACTGTTAAATAAGTGTACAAAGGATTGGCAAGCGTAGGATGTCTAGATTTCTGATTCCTTCGAAGAAGAAGAGCATACTCTCCTAATCCATGTCATTTTCTCCCAAAATAGTTTCAAGCAAACAATTCATTCCCTCAAGAAATGTTGTGCTCGATTTAAGATGTTCCTACTTTATGGAAAACATAATGCTTGAAAGTAACATTGTGTTGTTCAATTATCCACAATTTTAGATGAGTAGCTTGTTCAATTTATGATCCCAAATTTAGACAATGAGATTGTTCATTTAACCCACAATGTTAAGTGCTTTGAGTTGTTCATTTACTGATCCAAAAGAAATTTAGTTTTATTTGCTTGGTTCAGTTACCTCAAAATTCCTTTCAACTCATAAACTGATATGTGATTTTCTGATTTTCCTTAAAAGGAAAAGAGCATAGTCCTCTAGTTAGTTTAGTAGAAGATTAGAAAATGTTCTTAGTTTGAAAAGCATGTAAATAGAGGTCAAGAAGGGGGTTGGCCAACTTGAAATAATCATGTTAGTATTCTTTGTTCAACTCCAAGAAAAACCTTTGGTAGCAACCTGCAAACACTAGTTAGGTTGTTTTAAAGGACAAAAACCAAAGTGATCAAACTGTTAAAGGTTAGGCAATGAAGTACGCAAGATTTTTAACCAGATGCAATCCTAAAAACATAGGATGTGATATCATATATCAGATGTGAGCCCTTGTTACCAGATGTGATTGAATGTTCCCCAGATGCGATCCTAAACTGAAAATGATCCAGGAAATCCCAGATGCGAGCCTCATTTTCTGCAGTGTGAGGGCGTATCCTAGATGTGAGCCAGAATGACCAGAAATGACTCTGGACTTGAAAACTGGGAGGATAGATTAGTGAAAAATGAAGTTAAAACAAGGCCAAATCCAGAATCATGCCCCACGGTGGGTGCCATAAATGTGTGTGTGAAATATTGCACCTGTTACCTGCGACACAACACTTCAATAGGTCATTGCGTTAGTGGAAAACATGGTTATATGAGCACATAAAGCAGTAAAATCAACCTATTGCTTTCTAACTAAGAAGAGTATGATAAGCAACATAATAACCCTTAGATTATGCTACTATCAGTGACATATACAACTTAGCATGAAAGATTTGAGTTAAAACAAACTATTTAACCATTAAGCATGCATATTATCTCTAAAAATGAACATTATAACAATGCATGATAATGAAACTATGAAGTAAAAATGAAATCATCTAAATCTTAACAGCATAAAAATGTATTTTCAATCTAATTATCAGGCTTATTTGTGCTAAAAAATCCCTTCTATTTATAGAAGAATGAGGAGAGAGAGGGGGGACAAGGTGCATTAATGGAGTTTGAAAAACTCATTAATGAAGTGTAAGAGGCATTAATGCCTTGGGCATTAATGAGGCATGGTGGAGGCAAATGCATTAAATGCTACATTAAATGTGAGCAATTAAGAGGCATGGGTAGGGGTACAAGTCAAGCTTGAGAAGGTGGACTTCAGGAAAGGAATCTTGAGATTCTTTGACTTTCTCAAGTGGGTTGAGTCCTTAATCATTCCTTAATAGAATGTGACAACATTAGAAGGTGGGTTAAGATAGAATTGGGATTAGAATTAGATTTAGCAAGGGTGAATGGGTTGGGATAGGTTCAAACCCAAAGTCAAAGTGGTTGAAGTGGGTTAGGTTGGGATTTAGAGGAATATTAATGAAATGAATAAAATTTATTTAATTCATTGAAAAATAGGAATATTAATTATTTAAGCTTTTAATTGCTTTTTAATAATCAATAGGACTATAGCCAATTTAATTAATTTAATTAGGCTAGGGGAATGGGTTTCTTTTGCAAGTGAGCAATTGATTTAGGATTTTATTTAATTCATTGTAAATTAATCATTA
The DNA here is from genome assembly GCA_018584345.1 of Thuja plicata. Taxonomy (NCBI): domain Eukaryota; kingdom Viridiplantae; phylum Streptophyta; class Pinopsida; order Cupressales; family Cupressaceae; genus Thuja; species Thuja plicata. The sequence continues at coordinate 788,952 of MU223799.1, forward strand.
TAGACAAGTGTTTTTGATTGATTATTTGATTTGGCTAGAAGCAATTAATTTAGTGATTTGATAATCTTAGGAGATTAAATTGACTTCAAAAGAATTATGCCAAGCAGTAATAGGGTCGTTTGAACATAATTGGGGTTATGGTCACACTTAGGGAAAATAGGGTCTATATTCGGAGCAGACCAAATCCAGGTGGTTACAGAAACGGGTACCCGTTTAGTTTTAAAAATGGGTACTAGTTTCTAAAAAATGGGTACCCATTTCTTATGTATCTGTTATCTGCAAAAAACATACTAGAAAGACAAAATTCAATGATTGAGTGATTATTAATCATTATTCAAATGATCAAAAATATCAGAAGCAATGTTTGTCAAAGAATTCCATATTCTTGTCTGTTATGGATTTGACGTGAAAACCCCCATTTAAATTCAAAATTTGGTGCAAACATTAGAACTTTTTAAGTTGATTGAATATGGGATCAAATTAACTTAGAAATAACTTAAAGATTGAATCTTGGAAAACTTAACTAATAGAAAATATATTGCTCGAAGTCTACTTTTCAAATATGTAATTTATTTCAATACCCACATGGTAGAATGTTTTTTAGTAGGCATGTATAAAAACCACTTTTTCAAAATATTTGTTGCAGGACCGTACCACACGTGTACGACCACCATATTTTGACCTAAATAAAGGAATTTTTGTGAATCCTTTTGGGGAAATATTCCTAAGACACCAAATATTGATGTGAATAATTTTACTTTTTTTGTTGAATATTTTTTCATTAATTTTTAATTGATTGTAAAGTCTATTTTCAAAACCTCTGGTGTACGACCACCATAAATTGATGTAAACTTAACATTTTTTCAAATTTCTTTTTTTACTTTCAAGGAAATTCTATGTTGATATATATCATATAATTTATTTCCAAAAAAATGTAAAAAAGTTATTAAAATTTTAATGAACCTCACTATTTTAAGTTAATGTACCACTTTTGATTAATAAATAATTAAAAATATTACAATTAATCAAATCAACAAATTTACATTTTTAAATTTTTTACAGTAAGAAGTCTAATGGGTTTTCGTTTCGTCAATAAATTCAATCGGGAAGGCCTTCAAAAAATTATGGCAAGGCAAAAATTTGGGATTCAGTGCCTTAGCCATTATTTTGCAGGCTCATGCATAGGCTTGGTCCCATCAAGCCTGTCCCAACCCGAAAGCCAAAGTAGAGAGATATTTTCTAACCCAAAATCTAAGAAACAAGTACCCGTTATTTAAAATTCCAAAAAAGGGTACACATTTTGTTCATTACCATTAAGCTAGAAACGGTTACCCATTTAGTTTTAAAAATGGGTACTAGTTTCTAAAAAATGGGTACCCATTTCTTATGTATCTGTTATCTGCAAAAAACATACGAGAAAGACAAAATTCAATGATTGAATGATTATTCAATCATTATTCGAATGATCAACAACATTAGAAGGAATGTTTGTCAAATAATTCCATATTCTTGTCTTTTATGGATTTGACGTGAAAACCCCCATTTAAATTCAAAATTTGGTGCAAACATTAGAGCTTTTTAAGATGATATGATATTGGATCAAATTCACTAAGAAATAACTTAAAGATTGAATCTCAGAAAACTTAACTAATAGAAAATATATTGCTCAGAGTCTGTTTTTCAAATATGTAATTTATTTCAATACGCACATGGTAGAAATTGTTTTAGTAGGCATGTATAAAAACCACTTTTTCAAAATATTTATTTCAAGACCATACCACACGTGTACGACCACCATATTTTGACCTAAATAAAGGAATTTTTGTGAATCTTTTTGGGGAAATATTCCTAAGACACCAAATATTGATGTGAATTATTTTACTTTTTTTGTTGAATACTTTTTATTAACTTATAATTGATTGTAAAGTGTATTTTCAAAACCTGTGGTGTATGGCCACCATAAATTGATGTAAACTTAACATTTTTTCAAAAAAAATTAACCTTCAAGGAAATTCTATATACATATATATATCATATAATTTATTTTCAAAAAATATAAAAAAGTTATTAAAATTTTAGTGAGCCTCACTATTTTAAGTTAGTGTACCACTTTTGATTAATAAATAATAAAAAATAGTACAATTAATCAAGTCACTAAAAAATTTACATTTTTAAAATTTTTGAAGTAAGAAGTCTAATGGGTTTACATTCGTCAAAAATTTCAATCAGGAAGGCCTTCAAAAAATTATGGCAAGGCAAAAATTTGGGATTCAGTGCCTTAGCCATTATTTTGTAGGCTCATGCATAGGCTTGGTCCCACCAAGCCTATCCCAACCTGAAAGCCAAAGTAGAGAGATATTTCCAACCCAAAATCTAAGAAACAAGCACCCGTTATTTAAAAATCCAAAAATGGGTACACATTTTATTCTTTACCATTAAGCTAGAAACAGGTACCCATTTAGTTTTAAAAATGGGTACCCATTTCTTATGTATCTGTTATCTGCAAAAAACATACCAGAAAGAAAAAATTCAATGATTGAATGATTATTCAATTATTATTTGAATGATCAACAACATCAGAAGGAATGTTTGTCAAAGAATTCCATATTCTTATCTTTTATGGATTTGACATGAAAACCCCCATTTAAATTCAAAATTTGGTGCAAACTTAAGAGCTTTTTAAGCTGATTGATATGGGATCAAATTAACTTAGATTGAGGCAAAGGAAGTTTCTGACACCTAAGGAGGTTGCAACATATAGGGAGAAGGAGGAAAAATGACAATGAGAAAGAAGATCAAGAATTTGAGGATTAAATAATATTGGAGCATCAAGTTCAACAATCATTTAATAAGAGGAGAACATTCAGGACACCATGATGGATGTAGAGGTCGAAGAATAAAACAAAATAGAAGCAAATTCATGTGCACCTTCTAATACAATTTTGGATGCATGTATGTCTTTACAACCACGTATTTTTCTGATAAAGAAATTGGTGATTTTCTACAAGCAAGATATTCTTTGAATGATATAGATTTTCTTCCTGAAAATAGAGAAACAAAAATTACACAACAAACACCAGAATATTAGTAATAATAATCCTAATGATAGAGAAATCAAAATTGAAAATCAAACACCAATTAAAATTGAAAATCAAACGCCATTTGAAATTAATAATGTGGATGTAGACATAGAAATGCTAATTGAGAAAGAAACCCCTTTGAGTAATAATGAAAAGAATGAAAATTTCAAATTAAAAGTAATGTGCTAGACAATCTTCATGGTTTGGTTTCATGGAGATAGATTAGGACACATGCAAGTAGATTGTTTAGACAATATTTTTATAATAATTTTTCTTGGGTTTCAATATCAACTAATGTTTTGATTAAGTAAAAATAGGTTTTACAAGGACCTGAAACCTTTACAAAGAGTTTTAAAAGATAAGCAAAAAAGTATAACAGAAAATGCGTTGCAGCACCCAGGAACTAAAGCCTAAAAAAAAACATAAACAATTGAAATAATAGGCTTAACCCAAAACAGGACAGCAAGAAGATAGGACAACAGGAAAAAAGACAACTAGATACTTTTCGTTAAGAATTCAACTTGGACTACCATAAGCTACATCTGATCAGCTAAGTTATTTATCTCTTCCTGCTCCTTGTCATCTTTGGTACCAGTCTTCCTTGTCCTAGCCCATGTATGCTTTCCTGGTCCCATAGTGTCCTTCATATCCTTTCCCTCTTTTTTGCCCATTTCCTACTCCATCTTGCCAACCAAGAACTTAGTATGTTTTGTGTATGCTTTGAGACTAAAAAGGCTTTGCTCCCCAATTTTTTGTATGGTTTCTTCCAATTTTTCCACTTTGTTCTGCAACGTTTGAAGCCTGCCCTCGAAATCCCCATCAATAGCCCTGTCCTCTTTCTTTTTCAATATTTTTTTCCATCTCACAGACCTTGTGAACCATTTCAGCATAAGCATCCTCCCTACCAATCACATCCTTCATATCATCGAGGCATACAACAACCGATTTATCCCCAAAACTAGTTTGCTTAATGAGGTTAACCTCACATCCCATCACCCGCATTTTATTTTTAATTTTTCCCACATCATCCATCAAATTTCCCATCATGCAAGTAAAATCCACCAAGCATTTCTTGTCTTTAGTCATGTCATTAACCCTGCTTCTCTCCTTGTCAATTTCCTCATTTTTTGTATTTGTAGTAACCTTGGTCCCTATAATAACTTTTTCAATACCATCCACAATATTTTTCACAACCTGGTTGACATTTTGTATATTTTCCTCCTTATACGAAGAAATTTGGCCCTCACCCAGATTGCCAATGTCGCCCTCCATCTTACCTTCTTCCCTTATCTCCTCCCCAATAATTTCCCTAGTACTCTTATCCTATTCTTGCACCTCATCATCCTTAGAGGAAAGAACAATACTTCTCTTACTGGTGCTTTTCATCCTTTTATTCTTTTTTTTGTAGCCACTAAGCTCACCCTTTTTCCTCTTATTACCCTCCTTCCCCTTTTCCTCATAATATTCATCTTATGTTTCCTTTTTAGTATCAAACTCTTCCACAAGTGCCTTCTTCTGATTTTTCTTTGAAGAAGAGCCTTTTAAATTTCCCTTCTTCAAGGTATAAGCCCTAGAGGGCTCCTCCTCATCATCCTCTGTTTCCTCTTCATACATCTTATCTTCTTCATCTCCTTCTGTCTCCTCATCATCCCTGACATTACCCTTCATGAATGGTTTTTCTAGTTTCTTTGTTTTGTTTTGAGAAGGTCATACACCAGAAGCATAAGCACCTGGTGTGAGGCATGATTGCCTTTAGGGTCCTTATAAATAATGTTAATGGTAAAATCCAACAAACTCAACAAATAAAAAGGAATCCTAACTTTCACATTGAATCTAAAATGGTTTAACCACATAAAGTCATGCTTGTAAGCTCTGGTAAAGCTACCATTGAGCGTGATATAGATGATAACAACATATAATAGAAACCTCCATGGCCAAGAAATGTGCTTTGGGTTTTGGTAGGAAGTGTCCTCCTTCACCAACCTCATCTTTTCCTCCTCCATTTCAGGAAACTTCTCAGAGGCTTTATCAGAGATACTTCTATCACTATAAAATTTTAACCCTTCCATTCTCATGCCTGTAGCTTCCTCTATAATGTCCTCCGTAACCTCCATTAGCTTATTACCAACTAAAATTTTACCATTCTTCCAAGTTTTGAAAAAATGCTTAGAAACAATAGGATTTCTACCATGAAATCTCTCCATAAAGCCCGACATACCACCTTTTTTCAGGATGCTCCACACCTCCCTTTTCTATTTCCACTCTTCACAGTTCATGTGTTCAAATATCTTCTTACTTCCTCCCATATATTCTCTCTACTTAACTTTCATTGTTTCTCTATAAAAACCACAAATGTCATTCTAAGTAAAACTGGCTTCACTATACTTCTCAAACATAACCCATAATCAATGCCAAATCAGGAGCATCGTCACATAATTATACTTTTCACTGAGAAATAAATGATGAAACCTCACATATTAATCCAGACTCTTCATTATAAACACCATTTAAAACACTTTATGCCTGCTCCATAAATGATCACTATCTATTAATGATTTCGCCTCAAAAGGTGGATCATCCCCATCATCCCATTTCGTCATCATCTCCAACTTGCAAGCCACGTTAGCTTCTCAGTCAGCAAGTGCATTAGTTTGTCTAAAATTATGCGTGATGACGCATTCCTCAAAAGATCTTATTAAGTTTTTTGCTTTATGCATAACCTTATAAATGGTCCATGAGGGTATAAAATCATTATTTAAATATCTTATAATATTTAAAGAGTTCCCTTCAAGCCAAAGTTTCTTACAACCCTTCTCCTTAGCCAAAACTAAGCCATGGAAAACCACATTAGCCTCTGCAACATGATTAGTTTGATTACCAAGAGGTAAGGGAGTCACTCCATTACAAACACCATACTCATCTCTTATCACCATAACACATCCAGCCACCCCCAAGTTCCCTTGCGAAGCTCCATCAAAGTTAACCTTCATCCACCCACTAGGAGGGAAATCCCATCTTGCTTCATTTCTCGTGGATTCTTTCTGACACTTATTCATATTTTCTTAATCTTCCAATTGTCAAAGAAAGTAATGTTCTCCATATTTGAAGGTTCAATCAGGTTCCCTTTTAAATAAAGATTCTCCATCATAGCTCTTTTGATCTTATGAAAGACCATCTTTTCATTGGAAGCCTTATTTCTGAAGACTCTATCATTTATTTCTTTCTATACCCCCCAGCAAATATAGAGTAAAATAAATTTCCAGACATTGGCCACTGTTTCATTATTTGAGGGAGGTATCTAGGAATTGAATAGAATCTTTAAGTCCTCTAGGAAGATCCATTCCACATTAAGTAGCTTTAATAATTTGACCCATAACTTGTGCACATAGGGACAATGGATGGTCATATGGTTAACTGTTTCCTCATCCTGATTGCATAAGTAACAAATGTTAGCCATAGTCATGCCTCTTCTTCTTAAGTTATCAGTTGTTAGGATCTTATTTTGGAGAATGGTCCAAAAGAAGATATTGATTTTAGGAGTAAGGCCTTTTATCCAAGCATTAGACCAACAAGGCTCAGTTTGATTCTCATAATCTTGATGATAGAAAGAAGAAATAGAGAAATTCTCATAATATCAACTAATGTTACAATTAATGAAAATAAAAATAAAATGTGAAAAGTGATGAAGAGGTTAGACATTTATGTCAAACTGAGGAAGAAGGATGAGTCTTTAAAATAATTTGTATCAACTGTCGCTAGCGCTTTTGATACAATTGGAAAGAAAAGTTGTTCTAAAGCTAGGAATGTGGCACGATGAGAAATAACAACTTTAGTAAAAAAAACAAATTCTAATAAAATAATGATGACTAACATAAGTGGATATTTTAATACCCTTCATAAAAAAATGACAAGAGTTGTAAAGAGAAGAGTTAACTTTGAAAGTGATCCGGCAAGCCAATTATGGAGTTTTAGTAGAAGACTCTTGAGGTTCGACATCAAAATTAACGGTGAAGTCAAAACTTTGATTGAAAATTTTTGGCACGATAATACAAGAGTATCACCTAATGCCAGAGATGCTTTGAAATTAAGAGTTGGGTTAAAATTCTGTGATCCACAATCAAAACAACTTTTTGACATGACTCAAACTGAATTGTGCAAAAAAAACTGGATGATAAGGTATTATCATATATTAGAATTGGTCAAAGATCTTTTGAAAAATGCAAAACCTAGTATGTAAAAATTAACAAGGAAATAATCTCCTGTTGTTGTAAAACTCACGTTCAATTTCATTACCATTATGATGTATTTCAATGTATACATTCTACTGTGCATACTAACAAAATATTGCAGAAATGTGGTATAAATAAACCACCTCAAACTGTAAAGGAGTTTATATAAGGTTTTATTTGTAAACCAACTAGTGATAAATTATTTGTTTTGAATGCATGTGGTTCTGGTGTATGTGATATATGTGGAAACCTTGCATTATTAGGTGAATGTTTGCATGAGAATCTTTTAATTGATTTTGGACAGAAATTAGTTGATGTAAAAATATTGAAAAATATTCAGTATGAATTAAAGGATGGAAATGTTGGAAGATGGTGCAAACAAATTACTAAAAAAGTTAGTGTTCATGGATTTATGAATTAATTTTAGAGTAAGATTGTACCCAAATATGTGAAACACTCCCAAAATGCTTGATGACTTGATGGACAGTTTTGCATATGCAAGGATACATTTCCAGTTGGTAATATACTTTCACTCATTGAATTTGTAGAGAACTACATGCTTGCACCACAAGATGAGATCCAAGAGAAGCATTATAATTTAGTGCAAGTAACAATTTTTATTCATATTGTATATAGGCATGCACTTGATATTACAAAAGAGAATCATAATTTTTGAGGGAGTACCATTTCTATTTGAGTGATAGTAAATTACACTCATCAAAGTTTGTTCAATATTTATTTAAGACCTTTTATGACAATTTAAGGGATATAAAAATTCAGATGACACATCTTCTGATATGGTCAGATAATTACACAAGGAAATTCAAGAATGCTAGAATATTTTATTGGTTGAGTAGGACACATAAGCAAACTAATATCCAACATATGTGGATCTTTTTTAAGGTTGGAAATGATAAATTAAAACATGATGGAGTTGGTGCATGTGTTACGAGAGCCCTTTGCAAAGAGCAACTCAAATTTGAGGAAAATGCCAAATTTAAAGATGCACGTGCAATTGTGGAATGGTGTAATTTAAGATTGTCTAAAGGATCAAGTCATAACTCTATAATCAAATGCTTATTTTGAATAGTTTAAGAGAATAATATCATTTCAAGATATAATTGTGATACGATCAATGGGTTAGCTAAATTATTGCCATTTAAGAGTTCTAATTCTAACACTTGGACTATATAGACTAGAGAGCTTGCATGTTTTTGTCAATTTTGTGTTGCAGGCGATTAGGAAGCTTGTGAGAATACGAAATGGGTTGAAGAATGGACACTGAAATCCTTAATACCTAGTAAGACACAAGTTAAAGATGATACAATAAATGAAGACCTAGATCATGCATTTGCATAAGAAGATTATGATCATGTTTCAGACCTCATACAACTTGGTAATTTAATTCAACTTCTTATTTCTTTAAATTATATTATTTACATATACCATATAATATCATTGTATTTGATTTAAATCTAACACTTTGTATATAATTAATTTGGGTTTACAGGACATGTGTTTGCTATTGTTGCACCTGAGGACAATGAAGAGTAGATTGAGTATTAGTTAGCTCAATGTTTAGAACCTAAGAAAAAATTAACATTTCATAGAGTAGATGTTGATGGTTTTGAGCATCCAATTGGGTCTATTGTGGTAGTTGGTACATGGCTACAAAAATACCTAACAAGAAGGAATTGTTTTCCAACTTTTGAAGACTACCAAATAGAAAAGATGATTATACACTATTCCCATTTGGTGGTGGACACAAATATTAAATTAGAAAGATATGTAAAGGGAAACCTACTAATAAATTATTATGGACACTCTCAAGGGAAGAGCATGAGACAATCATAGACGTATTGCATAAGAGAGAGGATGCAGATGGTACATTACGATGAATAAAATACATGTGGGTTTTTGGTCCTATTTAAATTTGATTTTGATAACTTTCTTTATCCCTTCAGCATATATATTCTTCTTGTATATAGATAAAAAAAAATTTTAATTCAGGTGTCAAGTACAACTTGATGGCATGGATGACAACTACAATGACTACATTTTCCAACTTTTGACTAATCAAAATTCTATTACTTGGTGAGTACAATTGTTTTATTTAAGTTTTTGGTCCTAGATTTAAATTTGATTTTGATAATTTTGAATGCTTAAGTGTGTCCCAAGGGGTCGTATTATATATTCTTCTTATATATAGCTAATTATTTTTGTATTTAGATGTCAAGTACAACTTGATGACATGGATGACAACTACAACTTGTGTATTTTACAACTTTTGACTACTCAAAATTGTAATACTTGGTGAGCACAATTGCTTTATTTAAGTTTTTGGTCCTAGATTTAAATTTGATTTTGATAATTGTCTTCATCCCTTTAACATATATATTATACTTATATGTAGATAATTAATTTGGTATTCATATGTAAAGTAAAACTTGATGACATGGATGACAACTAAAACTTGTGCATTTTACAAATTTTCACTAATTGAAATTGTAATACTTGGTGAGTACATTAGACTGAATAAAATACATGTAAATTTTTGTAGAATTATTTTAACTTTATGTAAATAAATGTTTTCTAATGTTCAAACATTCATTTTTATGTTGCAGGTCTTCTAGAAGAAAATATACACGTGTTATATGCAACAATGCACACTCGTATTCGTCCAATTTTATTTTATAAATAATGTACACTTGCATTCGTCCAATTTTTTTTATAAATAGTGCACAATTGTATTTGTTCAATTTTATTTTATAAACATTGCACATTTGTATTCATCCAATTTTGTTTTATAAACAACGTACATTGGTCCTATGTTGTTAATTTTAATTGTTCTGTACTTGATTTGATATGTGTTCGTGATAATTATTTGGCCTATGAACAAATTGATGATGATAACTTTATTTTAAAATCATTATTGTATTTGTACATCCTTGTTTAATAGTTCAAATTAATATGGAATTATTTGATAGTTAATCAAATTCAATATTAATAAATAGGAAACATTTTCCACAACAAGTCAAATTGTGATATTGCTACCAAGATTCAACTGTGTAGTTTTTGAGTCAAACTCATTGACCAATGATACAGGAGTAATGGTTCACAATAGCCCTTCGCTCATGAGAATGAATGGAACACTTAGAACTCATTGCATCTAGGTGATACTCATAGAAGTGAAGCACCAGGACTTCCCAAGAGGTCACCCATTGCAGTACTACTCCATCTCAAGTGTGCTTAACTATGGAGTTTCCTCCATGGTTTGCAAGAAAATTTGGCTTAACCATGAAGTAAAATCCATAGTTAAGAACTCTTGAGCTAGAGTAGTACTAGGATGGGTGACCTCCCAAGAAGTCCCGGTGCTTCACCTTTGTGAGCCCTAGATGCAATGAGTGTTAACTGTTCCATTCATTTTCATGAGAGATGAGTTCTTGTGAACCACTACTCATGAATCATGGGTCAATGAGTTTGACTCAAAAACTACATAGTTGAATCCTGATAGAAATATCACAAAGTCAAGATTAGTTGTAGTTATTTTTTCATTTTGATTATAATACTAGTTAGTTAATGATAGTTTTGAAATCAATTTATTTTGTCAATTATGAATAATTAACTACCATTTACGATCAAATTATTTATAATGTTTAAATTTTTAGAAATTACAATTGATATTTAATGATAAAAATCTCTTCCAAATAACATATAAATTCAAACCACTATAAAAAAAAATCCATGAAATAAGATACAAATGTTGGAAATAATGGGAAGTGTGTACTAAGAGAGGAGGGGTGAATCAGTATCTCTAAAACTTTTAGTTAATTAACCTTTAACCTTATGTAATCAAATCTTTGCTTTACCGATCATATATGTTGTTCTTTCTTTATGCATGTGATATTAATTCATAATCTTAATTGTATGTATAAATTCATAAAAAAATTCATGAAAGCAATAACACATAACACAAGATATGGTAATGCAGAAAACCCCTGTTAGAAGGTAAAAACTGCGGTGGGGATGACACCCATAAAAACTTCACTATCTGCAGATTAGAAGGGGTCGATTAAGGCTTACAATTTGATCACTTCTGATGATATACCCTACTAGGAGTATTATGTGGAGACTGGTTAAGGTTTACTCTATTAAGAGCTTTAGCAACACTATTTAGTGTGCACTCGGTTAAGAGATTTACAATAGGATTGTTAAATCCACCTTTCTTAAAAGGATTTCTTCTATTTGCTACACTTGTTAGAATGTAGAAAAAATACTCATTGACCTGAGTGTATGCAATCTACAATTTCTTATTACAGATCCTTTCAATATTACATGTATAAATGTATCACCTAATGTGATTGATTAATACCTATGTTGCTCGGTAGCCTTGGTTCTTGGTTCTTGATAACCAAATCCATCTTTTGTTGCTCTGCTTCTGAAACTCTCAATATGATCCATAGATGTGCTCATTGGCTGCATTCATCCTCTCATCCATATCAAATGAATGATTAAAATATCTATTTATACAATAGACTGACCTAATTAAGTTTCACGTATTACAAAACTAACTCTATGATCAAAGGTTTAAAAATTGACCTTGATCTCCTAGTTTGCATGTTTTTAATTAGTTAGACTGATTAAAACAATTACAATTATGTTTCTTGTTCCTCAAGAAATGGATTTAAAACAAATCAAAACTCGAAATATAGAATATAACTATTTTATCTGACGTAGAAGTCAGATCCACTTTTCTCAGGATAAAACTGAATTTCGGTGTCTAATGCTCGATTTGCTCTGAAATTAGTTTGACTATCTTTTGGTGTTCCTTTGTTGAACTTTTTGTCGAGTTCCCTTGTTGTCGGGTTCCACTATTTCTTCTCTTTCAATTTATAGTGTAACCTTCTTTTCGGTTCCTCTATATCATCTTCAGGTTGCACTTTTGGTTTACACTGCAAAACTCATGTCATCGGGTTTCCCTTTACTTAGCACTTTCGGTTTGAACTAAAACCTGACTTTTGGTGTAGTGTAATCGACAGTTCAAACAACTATTTTCTGTTTGCATACTAATGGAAAAACTTATGTCATCAATCTCCCCCTTTGACATTACTATCAAAAACTGGTATGTGTAAAATACTAATCAAAGTTTATAGTATGTACACCATGTATAATACTTAGTCATTTCATGACTCCCCCTTTGCATATGCCAGTATAGTATAATATATGTGTATGTACACTTGTCTTTATACTATTTCTTCCTTTTCCCCCTTTTTTGATAGTAAGGGAAAAGGTGTATACCTATAGCCTATCAAAAATATGAGAGTGAGAGGTCTTCATTTCCTCCGTCATCTTCTCCCATTTCTCCTTTAAATGCTTAAGAGCCATATCCTCTAATGTGATCCTGGCATGCATGTCATAGATGTTGTCTGCTACAAACATCTCAAGGGTGGAAATTAGCTGTCTTGCCAAACTTATGTGTTGTTGCAGAAGTGTGAGGTCTGGTAAAATTTGAGACTGTATCTCGGTAACCTCTTCTTGAAACTGTAACTCTGCTTTCCAAAGTTCTTGTCTTAACCTTTTGATTTCAATTATTTTCTCATAATGTAATTTGATTGTATTTCCATCTGTGGTTAGACTTTGAGCACTTGCATTTAGATCCGAATCTATCTTTGCAATCTTATCATTGTTATCCTTTGTGAATTTCTCCAAACTGCATAGCTTTTGAATTAAGGAAACAACTTCAGTAATGATCGGATCTAATTCATTTGTTAATTCTAAAATCTTTACCTTATTTTCTGCCACTTCTTGGCTGATCTTTTCTGTCAATTTATATTGGAACTTCTGTTCTTCTCGTTCCTCAATAGCCTTTTCTGCATCTACATTATGTGTTGTGATGACTTCTATGAGAATGACAAGTTAATCCATAATTGGGGCATTGTGATCAACATCAATGTCGAGGACTATCTGGTTTAAGATATCCCTTGTGTTCTCCAGTACTAAGGAGTCTCAGTGCTACTTTTTAAGCTTTTCTTGCAAAGCTTTCCTTTGACAGATTTCTCCATATTCTTAGAGTTATTAAAAATCTAAAGTAGTTGGATCACACTTTGGTATTTCTATGATCTCATCAAGTGTGACCTTCAACTTATTCTTCTTGGTTTTCTTATTCTTCTTTTGTGATGTACCTGTATGCAAAAATATAGCCAACTTCTCTGCTTGGTTTGATGTGCTAGAGGAAGGCTTCTATGGTGTTGTACCTTTTTCTTTTTGCTTGGTGTTTGCCTGTTGGTTGTCTGAGGATGTATCCTTATCTACCTTCACTGTATCTGTAGCTTCACCTTTAGTGTCCTTCGGCGTGGTATCAACTGTCTTATCTTGTTCACCTTTCTCAGTTTGCACTTCTTTTGTATCTTTAATTTGTTCATATTTTTTGGTGCTATCTCCATATTTTTGTTCTCCACCGATGACTACATGTTCATCAGTTGCATCCTTCTTTTCTCTTTCTCCTGCATCCTCGGGTATGCTTGTATCGGGATTGGGGGTCTTCTCCTTCTATGAGATTATATTGATTGCTTGAATCAATAATGACATCTGGCTTGATATGTATACTTGTGAAAAATTTGTTGTAGTGTCCTATTCATCGGTTTGGTCCTTGACAATAGTGACATCTTCATCTTTCTGAATCTCATCTCCAGGATCTCCTCTGATAGTATCAATAATTGTATTGTCCGACCATGTTTCATCTAAAACATCGATATCCTTGTTGTCTCTTGTGTTCAATGATTCTTTATTGACATCTTCATTAGTGATAGTAATATGTGTGGGGCTCTGTTTAGCCTGATCATCCTTGTTCTGTTGATTTTTGATAAGATTAATTTGTGGCTCGAGACTTGTATCCTTCTTAGGCATATCAAGTATCATTCTCTATTCAGCCTCACTCTTCCTATCTAGTTCAAGTAGATGTCCTTGAAGCACTTGGTAGGCTCTCAACTTTGGTGAGAACCTTTTGGAGTGATTCTTCATCATCTCTTCAATTTCCTCCATTTTTTATTCTAGAGGCATGACAGATACTATGGCTCTTTCCCTAATCTCTTTCTTAGAGTGTAAATAAAATGTCCATCTTGTCGATAGTCTATCCTGAAGTTCTTTTGGCATATTATCTACCAATTTTATTGGGAGATATTTGAATATACACATCATTTTTATAATTGCCTCTTCTATTTTGTTTTGGTCCACGGGGTCCAGAGTTAGCCATTTTCTGATCTTGGACTCAGTAATTGATCCTGACTTAATCATTGATGCACATACTTCATCAATGGTTTTAGTAATCTTATTCTTTTATGTTTGGATAGATTCATCCCGTTGAGTATCTTTGATATCTTTTTTGGTTAGGATCAATTTCCTTCTCCTCTTCGATGTTTTTGTTTGTTTGGTTTGAGGTTTTCTTTTGTAGGTTCTTACTTGACCTTTCTTTATGTGTGAAGGACTTGCATCTTTGTTATCTGACTCCTGGTCCTGGATGCAGCAGTGGTCCTTAGTTTCTTAGCGGGTGGAGGTAGTGGTGTATCTGACTCTATGGACTCTGAGTCACTCTCCTTCTCAGCTTCACCAATGGGTGACTGACCCTCGGTTTCTTCTTTCTGTTTAGTTTCCTCTTCATTCACCGATAGATTTTTCTTTAAGTTCTTAACCATCTTGTCTTTCTTCCTATCAATCTTCTTCACAAATAAGCCAGTTTTGATCCTTTCTTTGGCTTCTTCATAAGTTCCAAACTTGGGTTGTGTTTTATCTAATGGCTCATTTATCAATGCCTCAATTGCATTTGATGCTTGATCTATGTTCACTTCATAATCAAGTGGTGCTAGCCATGCTGTCCTTGGTAAAACTAGCTTGATGTAGGTATAGTCAGTGTCTACCATAAAACAAATGTCAGTCTTGAATTTTTCTATTAATTGTTCTGGAATCCTTACTCTCTTCTGCATTCTATCTTTGAATCCATCAAAGTATTCATCCATGACTGATTCAAAATTTTATCCTAGTGATTTGATGAACTCACTAATCTATATGGTCACTGGTCTTGCAGTGTCCCATTTGAAATTTCCTATAAATGGGAAAGATTCTTGGAAATAGAAAAATATGCACATGATTAGAGATCCAAACTAACATGAATTAGACTTTGCATTTCTTATTGTCTTCATGTTCTCTTCTAATCATCTTAGTAGAATTTCTGATAGATCCAACTGTAGTCCCTTCTTAACAATCTTGTATGTTGTATCCATTGCCCCGGATGCAATGTTGCTCATCTTTCTAGCCTGAAATAATTTGTATCCTAAGACACATGCTCCAAATTTAAGTTCATCATCGTTGATGGTGGATACCTTTAGTCCTCTTCCATCCCATGTAGCTCCTGTATTCTTCTCAATTTCAAGTTTATGCGGGTGCTTTAGTGCCTTTACCTTATCATTTATGGGATAACTGGTATCAATGTGTATGACATCCCTAGTTATCAGTTTTGGATTATCCAACCATAATTTGTGGTCATGTATCCTGCTTAGTACTAACCGAATCCATTTGGTCTTGAACTCCTTCGGGAACCATAGGGCATTTGGTAGCCCTTTTACCTCAATGTGCTTATGCTCTTCCTTGATAGTGCCATCATCGTTACAAAGATTCTTGAAAGCTTGTTCAACGTCCAGGTCTCCAATTTATGTTATCTTACAGTGTATATACGCTCGCACATCTTCGATGAGCAAAACCCTAGCTGGTATTCTTGAGAATGCACCAGCATTGTTGGGTTGTGAAGCAACCTTGGGACATATCTTGTAATGAGGTTCCTCACAGGTTGAATTCTTGATTAGGTTGACCTTATTCTTTTTATCATTCTTGAGCTTAGCGGTTCTTGATGTAGTTTCCATCGTTTCTAAAATTAGGGATTTTTTTCTGTGAATGAAAATAGAGTTCTCGGTTATCTCTGTTACTTACTTCAACCTCTGTAGCTATTAGGAATTTGTTTGGAGTGTTGTGAACCAGGTTGGAGTCTCTATGCAATGTTGTCACTTTGTGCTCTAGTTTCGCTCTGTCTCTTCGCTCTGGTCGCTGTGTGAAAAATGAAACCCTTTCGTCATCTATTTATAGACTTTGCCCTAAGTCGAGCCATTAATCCTCAACCACTTCTCAGTGTGTGAAGACGGAGTCTTCAGGTGATACACAATAACATTCTTAGTGATAATGCAATGATTTGGGGCAACTATTAACTTGTTACATTCACCGACATATTTTGGTGTATGGCGAAGACAACTTTGTCAACTCACATGATTACCGACAGATCTCTGTTTACACTAGCGACTTAGCCTTTATGTGTTAACTGATGATTCTCAGTAAGTATAGACAACTTAGCTTTGTATGTACACCAATGCATTTTGGTATGTATTGATCGATGAGATTTTATTTTGCAAAATTATAACAAGTAATACAATAGTGCATCTTTAATCACGATGATTTGGTATTTTAACTATGTATAATGGAACTGATGCAAAATATAACTTGGTTTAATGCAGTTCCATACTTACTTGTTCTGCTTAGGTGGGGGTGGTGTTGTCACCAAATCCATTGGATAAGGTGTCACCAATTGCATTGCTCAGTCCCAAATCTATGTTGGAATAAAGAGTGTCTCCCCAAATCTGAAATATTTCTATGGGTGACTCTTCAAAAATGTATTCTCACAGCAGAATAGTTTTGTAAACTAGGGTATCCATCATGATGTCCCTTATGTAAACTAAATGAGGAATCAATAGATCATATTCTCTTTAAATGTTACTTTTCCAAAGAATGATGGAATGAGATTTGTAGAAAATTCAACCGGTCCTCTTCTCACCCAAATAATCTCGTAGATTTTCTAAAAAGTTGGCCAACCTATTCGGGAAAACACATATACAAAAATATATGGAAAATTTCACCATCCATAGTAGTGTGGGAATTATATAAAGAGAGAAATAGGAGGATTTTCCAAGACAACGATATGTCACCTACATCACTTGTAAATAAAATAGAAGCAAGTATAGTGGAAACACTGAAAAATAGACTAAAAAACACAAAACACAAGGAAGGAATATTTTCATATTGGGACGAAATTATGAGAAAAAATTGGATAGCACTCATTATCCCACCTTAATATGGAAGTGGAGGAAATTCTACTAAAGAAGTGAGTAAATTGCAAATGGAAAAACCCTAAACATGGATGGTACAAGCTAAATTTTGACAGAGTATCCTAGGCAAACCCTGGAGAAGAAGGTATAGGCTAGGTTGTCCACTCATGGTGGTGCAGGAGCATCGAGGCTAACCTCCATGTTTGTTCATTTTGGCTTGTACTTGACATTATCCATGTCAAGATAGGTTATTTGTTTTTGGACCTTAGTAGGTCTTTTCTATGTAGGCTAAGTGAGTTAGTCATTAGGACTAAGGTCACATAAATAGCCATTGTTAGTAGTATTTTCAAATTCTTAGGCTTAGTTGTTAAGTGTGAGGTTGGAGTCATGAATGTGTCCAAATCTCTTAAATGTGGACATAGAGATGTCATAGGGTCTTAAATGATCTTGGATCCTTGAATTTAAGAGGTTAGAGGTCCTAAAATGTAGGGATAAGGCATGAATGAAAAGATGCCAAAAGTTGCTAAATTGTTGTCATGACAACATTTGCAATAATTGCAAATGTTGCATGCAACATGGTTACATCAGATTATCCTTGAAACTAGGAGTGGGGAATAGACCAACAAGGCCTGAGAATGGTGGAATAAGGCATCTAGTGTAAGGAGAGGCTCGAACTAAGGAGGGAGTTTTTCATATTGTAACAAGTGTGAAGTGAATAGAGACTGTAATTCTGAGTTTTCAGTAATCCCGAGCATTTTGTGTTGACAGTCATATGTAATGGATTGAAAGATTGAGACTAGTGGTTTTTTTGTGTTCTTAGAATAGTTTGGAGTTTTTTTCATTCATTAGTCAAGTTTCTTTGTGGTCGTTTAAGGTGTTGTTTAAATTGTTTTCAGTTTAGGAGACTCGCTGGTCTTGTCCACACCAGTCAGTCTAATCATGGCTCCCCCATGAAATCTAACCATGGGAAATATATAATGGTAGATGGAAATTCTAGGGGAGTTAGTATTTTACATATTTTTTGAGTTGGGAGTCCTAGAAAGGTAAGTTACTATTTTTAGATCCAAGCCCTAGGAGAGCATGCACTGTCCGGTTAGAGGTTTGGAGGAGAAACAATGAGCTTTCATGTGTAGGGAAAGAAGGTACTGTATGGTCCAAGTACATGTACAGTTAGGGTTTAGTGTTACCTTGACATTATAGGTTGTTTGAGTTCATTCCAATCAGTGAAGACAAGTTTTGAGTGAGTTTTGGATAGTGTTGCAGACTATCCTAGTTTTTAGGCCTATTAGCCCTATAAGACCTAGTTTATAGGAACCCTATGTATGGATGACTTAGGGCTCTAAGACTTAAAAAATAATTTATAAAATGGAAAAGGGTGTTTGGATATGGTCTTATATTTTTGAGGTCTTTGGGAAAGTTTTGCAAGAAGTGAGAAAAACACACTGTTTAGGGCTACAAGGAAGTGAGCTCAATTAGGCCTCTTAAAGACACAAACTTGGACTCGACTGAAAATTGAAAGGAGATTCCTCAAGATGGATTCCAAATTGATCAAACACAACGTCTACATGGTTTTGGACACCCCTGCAAGTGATTCATGAATATTAGTGTGGGAATTGACACTTAGACTCTTCTAAGTGTAAGTTGGAGAAGTGGAGATTTGAACTAACTATAGGGTGTTAGTCTTTCAAAGGGTGAAGCAGAAGTGGAGACTCTTAGAGGAGAGTAGGATTAGTAATTAGTTAATGATCTAAGCCTAATAAGGATCTAGAGGAGATTAGGATCCTTGAAGAAGATAAAGAAGATCTTCTTAGTAGATTGTGCAAGCAAGCCCATTGGAACACTCACATCACATGGGAAGGTGAAGAAATAGTGAAAATTGCAAAACCTCTACCCGTAGTGACTAAAAACACTACTAAAATTTGAGCAACGCTAGAAGGACTAACATTATGTCAAAAATTAGGAATAAGGGATCTGGAAATTGAGGGAGATTCACAAATCATAATAAATGCACTAGGGCTTCAAACAACCCCAAATTGGAAGATAAATTCAATTCTAGGTAGAGAAATAGAAATTATGAACTCCTTTGATAATATAGATATAAATCACATCTATAGGGAAGGTAACAAAACTGCAGATGAACTGGCTAATAAAGGGGCAGATGGATTAAATGTAGCAGAGATTAGAAAGATTTGATATTTAGATAAGCTAATACAATAAATTAATTAGTTCAAAATAGAGAGTAAGGGGGAGATTCTTTTCCCTTTATCATCTAAGCTATAGAGTGGAACCATTTAAGTCAAATAATAGAAAAACCTAGGCAAAATACTAAAAGGAGTAATAGATAAAATACCAAACAAAATAAAAGGAATATAAAATAAATAAATAAAATAAAATAAATTATACAAAATGCACCATATAATAGAATCCATATCAAACAAAAATAAATAGAGAAAAAATAAGTAGCAAGCAAATGTTTTTCAAGACAACATCTCAGATTAGCATTGATGGTCAATACGAGTTAAACTATCTTGAAGAATCGGCAAACAATTAGATAAGCATCTCCTAAAAGTTGAGAGATTTTTATATAGTGTATCATCTTAAAATGGAAGCACTTCCATGATAAGAATTTTTAGCCCTCCTTAGGGGATGTTTTTGACCACCATCATACTGCCCCCTCTTTTCTGCATCATCTCCTACTTCTGTGCTTGTTTAGGACCCTGATTGGGCCTCTCCGGGCACCTTCTATCCCACCTGGCACTTTTTCCAGGGGTTCTGACCCCCTGGTTCAAGGTCGACCTCAAAATTTAACTATGTCAGGGTCGACCTTGACCTTAACCTGGGTCCCCCTTCCAAATCTGGAAGCTTGTCGGTTGCCGGAGGTCATCAAAATTTCATTTTCCCGCTTCTGGGTCGGCTCTTTTGGGTTCTGAAGTGGAAAATACTAAATTATATTTAATATAGGTCCTCTTCTAGGGGCATGGGTATAATTGGAATTTAATTCTCCTATGTCAACCTCCTTAGAATATTGTGCCCTAGTTTCATATAAAAGGAAGCCTTTCTCTCTCATTTTCTCTAAGCGATAGATTCTAAGTGTCATCAAACAAAAAAGTTCAAGCATTCATTGTTCTACGTGTTCCCAAGCTTTTAAGGTGTTCAAGTATTCCTCTCAAGCATTCAATTTCTCCATTGGAGATCAAGGATTCAAGCTCTCAAGCCTTTGAAGGGATTTGGTTCAAGCATTCAAGATTTATCATTCAAGCCCTAGATCTAGCCATCATGATGGTGTGATCTTCCTTCAAGATCCTTTGTGCATCCTCAAGACTCTTTCATTACTTCTTCAAGGTGGATTCCAAGCATACAATCATGGAGCTTTATGGTTTCTAAATTCCATGATTTCATATTTACATACTTCCTTACATTTGAATTACAATTACATATCTATTTAATATCATAGTTTCATTGTTAGATTCAATTCTACTACTTGCTAGCATTATATACTTCATTGATTCCAAGATTAATTCCTAAATCAGGGTTTGACTAAGGAAAACCCCTCCCCCAAACAAACAAACCTCTTTTTCTTGTAGGTACAAGTTCAGGACTATGGATTTGAACCCAGATCTAGATACCCTTTTTGGCCAACATCTGGGATCCACGAATAGATTTTTTGTTGGACCTGTGCAGGTCAAGGTCGACATTATTGGGTCAGGGGTGACATTTGTGGGTCAAGGTCGACCTTTTTCACAAGAAGGTGTCAGAATGAAAAAATATTTTTGGGTTTTGTTTGTCTCTGCGTTTCCTTCCCGGATCATACTTCAGATTTTCTAGAAACTAAGTATAGACCCCATAAAACAACATTCTTTGATCTGCAATATTTCAAGGTTAGTACTTTTATATCATTCATTTCAATTCAAATGCTTAATAATTCTAAATCTATCACACATTTACATTCATTTCAAAACACATTTTAAGAGGGAAATCTAGGATCTCCTTCTTTATTCTTATTTCCAATAGATTGATTCATTTATGTATTGATCCTTTTTGGGTTGATCAATTTGGATCCTTCCCTTGTGCATTTGAGAATAAAGGGGAATGTCTTATTTATCCCTCCACTCTAAAAATTAAATGTAAGGTGATAAGTGATTTGAGTATCAAAACACTCTTATTCCATAAACATCATTTTTCTTCCTTTACATTTTGGTGAACCTGTGATAGACAACTCTTTCTTTTTTGGTGTTAGATTTGTGTGCATTTAAAAGTAGGTTTTCTTTTATGCTCTCTCATTTATATTTAAAAATTCATAAAAATCACAAAATTTCTTTAAAAATATAAAAACATTTACATTTGTCATTGTGTTCAACATGTATGATTTTTGTTTTGAATACTTTGATGATGCTTTTGTTGCTAAAGAGGATAGATCCCCTAATGAGGTGCATGGAAGTGAGGATGAAATTTGTTCGAATAAGATCTCCATTGATCCTATTCCTATTTTATCCTCCTCTACAATCTCTTCAATTGACCTTTACCATAGAAGTTAGTTAAGGATAGATGTTACTTCTTCTCCTAATATATGTATTTTCTATGAGCCTACTTTAGAATATAATTCTTCCCCCTTTAGGGATCAAGATTTAGGTACTCCTACAATGTGCTTTATTGATAGGGATGATAATCCTCCTATTTGGGATGAACCTTTGGATTTGGATGTTGATTTCTCTCTTCCTCATGAAGCCATTATGGATGATTCTAGTTTTTGGGATGAACCCTTGGATAAAGACATTGATTTATCCCCTTCTTGTGAAGATGATTTGATACAAGAGGGTGATTTATTAATGGATGACATATTCATACATGATGATGACTCTTTTTCTAAAACACACTCCCCTTATGTGGACATTTTAGAGAAAGAAGATAACATTATTAATACAATACCTCTAATTGGGATTCCTTCTAGTGATGAGGCATTAGCGGAAAATGATATAAATTCCCTTAATGATCTCCCTCTTAGTAATGATCCTATAGAGCATCAAGCTCCTACCCCATCTTCTCCTAGGATGTATTCCTTTCTTTTTCCTTCTTGTGAATCTATCAAACATACTAATGATGACTTAGTGATTACTGGAGTTCAATTGACTTCTTGTTATGGTCATAGTTATCATTTACTAGTTAAACAAGGATTTCATACTCAAGGATGTACTCAAAATAAACATGGAATTCAAATGCCCTTATATAATGGGGGGCATGATCATTCTTATGGATTGGGATTTAATCCTCAGCAACACATCAATGTTACCAACATATCAAATAATATTTCAAAACATGATGACCCTATAAAGGAATTTGACCAAGAGTTTGTTCTGCCTAAACTCCTTCGTGCTAAGATAATTACTAGACCTAAACACAAAAATAAATGTAGTCTATACTTGAAGATTCTTCCTTTTTGTTTCTATCATATATTTCATGATCACCCTGATGAATGTCATGCTTTACATCATAAGATTACACAACTCATTCATAGTAAAGTTATTTATATATCATGTGGCAATGAGTTATATTTCAATCCTGTTTTCTCTAAATAACATTTATATTCCTATTATGGAACTCCATATTATGTAAACAATGTTAGCCTAATCTTTGGGGGCTCGTTTTCTTTCATAGTATTGTGAGTGATATAATAGGTCCCCTTTCATCCTTGTTCCTACGCTTGGGGGGCAAGGATGCCATCTCCTTCTTTTTTGTCTTTCTGGGATTAACTTTTCCTTGGTTAAGCAATATCTATCTATTATGTGATATCCATCATACATGAAAATTTTGGTTTGCATTAAGGATATATGTCCTTGATTATAACCTATTTCATTGTTTTTGGGTTTCCATGGTTGATAAATCTCTCGCTTTGGAAACTGAATAGTGTGTTATCCCTCATAAGGGTTACTTTTTCACTTCTCACATGATATCTCTTTGCTACAATATCTCTTGATATAATTTTATATATCCCTTGCCTTCACACCTGGGGGGCAAGGTATTTTCCTTCTTCCTCTATCTAAGGATCTACTTTCCTTAGCTTAGTGGCATGTGTTTATCTTACAACATTATTTCCTTATAAAGATGTATGTTTTGACTATGGATACCCTCTTATATGAGAGGTGATTGTCCTAGGTCATCATCTCTCCTTTATTTTGAAAATTATGCTTTTGATAAACTCTTGCTCTTGCTTTGGGTTAGAGTTTTATTCCTTCATCCTAAGATTCTGCTTCCTCTTCATCGCAGGGGGCTTGATGATTGAATCTTTGGTCCCTCTTTTCTTTCAAAGATGACATTTTATCCTAAGCACTCCTCTATGGTTAGGGTCTTGTTGATGAGATCTCTTCCCTTTTTGAGGATCCTTTTTCCATAAGTGACATATCCATTTCATGATTATCTATGTTCTTGGATGTGAGGGTCAAGACTCTTCACTAAGAATATGGTATACATTGTTGTTAAGTTGGATATCTCCTTACCTTGTGAAGTAGGTATCCTATTTTCTCTTCCTTATCCTACCTAGTGTGTATTCATTATAAGGAGGGGTGCATATATAGGGCCTCCCTTGTACTATAGTTTACATTAATTTACATTTTGTAGCATGCTA
>MU223799.1:815192-853575 GCA_018584345.1 Thuja plicata
CCTTTTTGGGTTGATCAATTTGGATCCTTCCTTTGTGCATTTGAGAATAAAGGGGAATGTATTATTTATCCCTCCACTCTAAACATTAAATGTAAGGTGATAAGTGATTTGAGTATCAAAACACTCTAATTCCATAAACATCATTTTTCTTCCTTTACATATAGAAATGAAAAATAGTGCAAAACTTAATCTTGGATGAATGAGTCAATCTCTTATTGTAAAAAAATCCTCTGTATGATTTCAAACTGATACAAGGGCTACATGATAACATCTCTTTTAAACAATTTAAATATAAATATTCCTAGGTAGAGTATCTCACATACAACATTGGGAAGATATAAACATCAAAATTTTCAACCACATATCTATGGTGGTAAGTGTGGCCTAACGGAGCAGTGGTATTGATTATTGACCATAATGATAATATACAATCCTATAAATTACTTAAAAATATACAAATAATTAATAAGACATATATAAACACAAAATCTTGAACTTATGTGTATATAGATAAAAAAATACACATAAGACAACCAAATGCCTATAATAAAAATTTCCAGCCTCTCTTCTTTCTTCATCCTATTTTTATTAATTAGACCTTCATGATGAATGGTCTTCCTAATGTAATACTGGGACCCAAATAACCAAGGAATGACAACCACTTTCTCTTTCACCATTTTTCTTTACCCGCCAAAGAATGCATAGAAGGAAGGGTAGTATATGGACTCCCAATATATCCTTAATCGTATATAACCAAGGAAACATGTCACACCCAATAGACATCCTTCTCTGATCACCAAATTATAGATACACTCATCAATCTATGAGGATCTAAACATAAAATAGCCTTTGACGATGTGATCATAGGGGAAAGGCTCAAAAACATCATGTCAAACACCCAATTTTTGGTCACACAAGTAATATTAAGGATCCTTGGAAGAGAATACATCGCCAACCCCAACAAATACAGAGTTAACTCAGACATTCCTACAATATTTATTTCAATAACCCTTCAAGCAGATACTAAAAAGTATGTGATTGAATGGTTATACAGAAGAATCTTCAAATGGAAGTATCTAGGAGACATTGATATTTTCATCAATAAAATAAGAGAAGACCTAACCATTCCTTTGCCTCTTTATGACTCTCCAATCATTGGTGGTAAACTAGCTCCTTCTTTACCAATCCTCAACACTGAAGATATGAATTCATTTTAGGAAAGGAAACCTACCATCAAAAGGAATCTAGAATTCCTGTTCAATTTTACGCATGTAAAGAAACCCTTAGAACATTATTGGGAAGATAAATACATCTTAGAAGATCAAGTAGGCAGGTGGGGATGGGAGGCCAATGCAAATTTTGATTCAGAAGACACAAATATCTTAGAAGAGATCGAGGAACCCTTTGTATGAATGTTCATTTATTATTAAAAATAATGCTTCAGTTATTCTCTCTTCTATTTGATCATGCTCTCTTCTCTACTAATCGATTCTTGTATCTAGTTCTTAATATAAATATCCACTTTCTTTTTTAGGAAAATAAATATGAGAAATGAAAAAGCATTCATTGCAATCAAAAGTAAATTGATAATGGACAAATATCTAAATTCAATTATCTGGTGGAATATTAACTATTGTAATAATTGTCTTAAAATTCCTTAGACATCATATTTTTTGCACTATTTATAGGTAGACCCAAAAATAGAACAAGATTCTTTATGTCATTAAAAATGACTCTTACTATATAGCGACCACAAAGTCAGGTTTCGTATATTCCCCTAAAAAAATTGAAGATAAGACCACACACCCTACACATAGCATCATATCAAACCTAAGAAATAGTAGAATGCAATAATCGAGGTATCCTATAAATAAAGATACTCTGGTTTAGTAAAGCATATATGATAAGTATACATATTGTTTGTGGTGTAAAAATAGGCAGAGCCCCCTTTTGTTATTGTAACCTTCACTACAAATAGTATTAAAGGTTTCAATAACAAAGGGTCCTCCTCCTTTATGGTTACAACTCTTAAATCCACATCCATTAGTTGCTGGCACACAGACTGAGTATACATTTGATAGTTAAATCAAAGACCCACAAATATCAAAAACTAAGTTTCTAAAGTATGCCAAAGTATGTCATCTCTGGTAGAATATTTATGGTTAATTTGTACGAAACATCTAATCCAGTTATCTATCCAAGATTGATAAAATCTTAGAATACTTGATCAAATATGTATAAGATATTAATAGATCATAAAGAAAATAAGATAATGCTTGCTGATATGAGTTAAATTGATATTGTGAATAGAAAGATTAGATAGATAAATGAAAAGAGGAATATATAACTAAACTAATTTTTTAAATAAATCTCAAACACTCAAGTATTAGTAGTTCATATTTCCTTTTCTCAAAGATCGCATTGTTATATAGATAGGCGTGAACCAAAATAATTAAATAAAGGGAATTTAATGGTTACAAGTACACTACACTTAAAGAATTTATGAAGACTCAACACTCTAAGATATAATAAGATTTAAACAGTGATGGCATACCTAACAATCATTATAAATCATACATTGTCATAAGTACAAACTCATTGCAAAACATAATGGAGATGAAGTGTCATGTGTATCAAGTTAGCACCAATTAGTTCTTTTAATTGATAAAAGGGGGAGAATATCCTCTGCGAGTGGGAAAAATAGAGTGAGGAATAGGAATGGATACCCCGGTCCAACTATCAGGAATGAAAAGGCAGTCTAAGATAATAGATTACATAACGAGACAACATATGGATGACATTCTACGTGAACCACATGATAGGATAATCAATGTAGTGATGAATATCCTCGGTGAAGAATATATCTACAATATAGACCAAACAAGGGTAAACTCAGACATTCTATCTATGTTCTAGAATAGAAAATGTACTATAAAAAAGATAGAGATATGGTGGAAGCACTATGCAGCAAGATCTTTATAAAAGAAATACTTGCAAACCTCTCAAATGTTTTGGCTCACATTGATGATGCCCTAACAATTCCCAAAGCTAGACATTATAATGTCTTAATGATAAAAAATGCTCCTCCACCATTGTATCTAATCATATGGGTTGAGAACCAGGATAAATTGATAGGAAGAGGTCCAGAGATCATCGTAACCTAAAATTTCTGATATGATTACTAAAAGTGAAAATCCTAGAAAGTAAAAAATGGATAGAAGAGTATGCGGAGGAAGAAGGAATCGAAGACTTTACGGACATAATGGAAATTGTAAACTTGGGCAAGACAGAACCTCAAAGGGAGATAAATGTAAAGGAACATAGAGAAAGCTCTATAAAGGCAAGGAAGTGAAGGGAAAGGGCATAAACTAGGTCAAATAGAAAATTAGCTGCTAATATCAGTACACAAGTAGTTTTAAACACGGGTATAGGCTGTTAAATTTTTTTATTTTGATACTATCTAGTTAGAAACACACAAATCATAATATGGTATTTGGATATAAAAGTACATACAACTCTTGGAAGTTGATATATTTATACTTAAACAATATTGGTTTAACTCATAAAACTATATATTAACAGTAACCATATATTTCCAGTCGAAGGTTATCTGAAAAAACCCTATTCCTGAATCATACAATAGATTAACTCACCCTATAGTTGAAGAAAAAAAAATCAAGAAGCATCAAATACCTTCCTTTTTAGAAGATTAAAAGTTTCCCTGACTCTATTACAGTTCCGAATAATTACACAAATATTGTTAAATTGGATATAGATTTTTAGCCTTATACCAATGAAATTACTCTACAGTCAACACAAATGCAAATCTTTTTTTCTAAATAAATTGATATATATGCTTAAAATGTCTCAGATGGCTCAGCTACACTAGGGATCCCGTGTTAAAATCCATTTATATATACAAAGGCAAAATGTAAAATGTATCTACTTAGGGCATCTACCCAATGTAATATATCCAACAAGGGTATACCCTTGGAATCCTATCTAATAAATATGGCAACAAGGGGCATGCCCTAGGTGTTTTATGTATTGATAACAAGACTTATGTCCTGGGCGATACCAAAGGTTTTTCTTCCCTCCACTCTTTTCCTCCGGTGCCCATAGCGAATGGAGGCAATGTAAAAATTATTTAAAAATAATAATAAAAATACAAGGCGTAAAGTCATTATCGATAAAAAAAATTAAAAAAAATTAACCTAATATAATTAAACATAGAAAGTTTAAAAATTTATATTTTTAAATAGAAAATATCATATCTTGAAAAATAATTAACGAACCCTAACCCAAAAACCAAATCTCCTATCATTTATGCAACAAAGCAATAGCAATCAAACCCTTGGTTGTTGGTTGTTGGTTGTTGGTGTAAGATATAAAAATGTAATATTTAGAAAATGTGATGATGATGAATGTATGTAAAGGTTTTGAGGGAAGATAAGATTCTCCTCCTAGCCCCAAATTTCACAAAGGAAAGATCCACTTTGATCAACCATAAGAAAATGGTTAATGCACAAATGCATCTATCAATCGGAAATAAGAAGAAAGAAGAAAGCCTTACATTCCCAAATTATGGATGAAGAGTATGTAATATATTTTAATTGATTAAAAGCTTAATTGAAATGAATTGAAGACAAGTACTAACCTCAAAATATAGCAAATCTAGAAATTGCTATTTTCTAGTGTCTGTATCAGGTTTCGGGAAATTCTACAACCAGATCTGGAACAAAAACATAGAGACGGAGAAAACATAGAAGTATTTTCCTTTTCTAAGTCAGGTCGACCTTGACCCAAATGCGGGGGCATAATTGTACCCCAAAATGTTGACCTTGACCTGCACTGCTCCGATGAAAATTTTGTTCACGGAACCCAAAAGTTGGCCGAAAAGGGTATCCAAATCTGCTTTGTAATTTGTTGTCCTGTACCTTGTACCTATAAAAAAATGGTTTTGTTTATTGGAGGGAGGGTTTTTCCTTGTTCAAACCCCAATTTTGGAATGAACCTTAAAACATAATTGAAATTGTGGAGATAAACAAAGTAAATAAACAAATTCACCTTCTTGTATAGAAACCCTTGTGGAGGATTCAAATCCTTGGATCCACAAGTATGGATGCGCCAAATGAATGTAGAATGTAGAATGTAGGATGTCTCAAATCAATTTCTTTTAGATCTTCAATACCAATCTTGAATGGATCTTGGAATAGGAAGAAGCTTGAGTGGATGTGGATGGAGAAATCTTCAACAAGAGGGCTCCATAGAGCTTGAATCCTTCAATGGCTATCGATGGATCTCCTTGATGAATTGAATGCTTGAATGTTCTTGAATTCTTGATTGCTTGAGAATACATTATTTCTTCAATAGATTATACTTCATGTGCATAGGTGGTCTAGGTGATATTGCTTCTTAGATAGTTAGATAAAATGAGAGGAGAAGGCTTCCTTATATACAAATCTAGGGCACAATCTTCTAGAGAGGCCTACATAGGAGAATAAATATCTAATTATACCTATACTCCTATAAGTTGACCTATATTAAATATAATTTCAAGATTCATTATTTTGGAGCCCGAAATAGCCGACCCGGAAGCAGGAATTAAATCTTTCCAAAGCCCGACATCCGGAAACCTTGGAATCTTGAAATTTGGACCCTGGGTCAGGGTCAAGGTTGAATATAATATAGTTCAAGGTTGAGGTAGACCTTGACCTAGGTCAATTTTGAGGTCAAACTTGAACCAGAAGGTTGACCTTGACCCTAAGGTCAAGAACCTCAAATTTGCAGAGCAGGATGCCAGAAACAGACCAGAGAGAAGTGGGAAATAGGGCAGAACAGGGGAAAAGCTAGATCCAAGTCAAAGACCAATTCAAGATGTTTGACATGACCCCAAACCACTTACTTGAAGGGCTAAACCAGTCCAAAATGGAAGTGCTTCCATTTTTTGACAATACAGTTGGTAGTGAAGAACATAAAATGGGAGCAGGAAAAGTACTAGAAAACCTACACAAATGATATGACAGCTACATAAATTGCAATCATCTTGCAACGTCTACCATTTATAAAGAGTAACTAAAAGATAACATAATTAATTTAATTTAAAACTATTTATCTCTCCAATTTTACGCCTCTTTGTCCCTCTGTCTCTCCAAGTTTACTTCTATTCATCTCACTATCTCTAATGGACTTACTATATGTTTATCTCTTCCATCTCTATCTACCCCTATTTCCACTTTCTCTTTCTCCTCCCCATCCTTCTCTCCATGTATCTCCCCCACTCTCTCAATTAAAAACATAACATGAACCTGTTGGTAATGGAGTAAGGAGCCTAATTATCTTCTCCATTTAGAGGTTTTGTTTAGGATGTGTTTAGATCCTTCTAAGTGGATGTATAGTTGATTTTAAGCTATCACATACTAAACAAATTTGTACATAAATAAGACAAATTTCTTCTTAATTTATCTTCAACATATCTTCAACATACCCATTACACACCAAGGTGTGATTGTTAGTTTATTAAAAAGTACATGTTTGATATGACATTATTTGTTGTAGTAGTTAAGCATGATACATGAACATTAAAAGTTTTCTAAGCTAGAATTTACTACAATTATCCTCATTATAAGTTCTAATTGAAGAGGGTATAATTATTTGTAATTATTTTCCATTATAAATTCAAATGCTACAAAATAAGATGTACTTTGTACAATTATAATATTAATTAGCACTTGTACCTATAAGAGATTTAAGGGATAAATTAATAAATATCAAAAATAAAACGTAAATATATTTTAACATTACATAATTAGTTTTACAATAATTAAATTTTATATATGTGTTGACATAGTGTTAGTCTTCACAATATGAATAAATTCAACAATAATAAGAGCAAGAATCATTTTCGAATGAAATAAAAATAACTAGCCTTACATAAATTCCCAAAATTAACTTACCAAAGCAATAACAACTGACTAGAAAATATAATTTCTGCTCTGCAGATCTCGCTCTAATTCAAATTTCAAAATTTGCAACTGCATAGTGTCCTATGGAGTTGGGGACCATGTCCCTTGTTTGATACTACAAAAGTATCGTGCAATGAGAGCCCTACAGAGAAGGCAGATTGTCAGTCTATAGTAGCCATTGAATCCAATCTGGGATGCAATGACAACAATGTTGTGGATTCTAAAGAGTAGGAGCAAGTGCATTTAGAAAAGGATAGTTTGCAACCCAATGGTTGGAAAAGGTGCTTTTCTATGAAAACCAAAAATAGGTAGAACATGATTCATTTCTTGAGTGCTCACAAAAAAGGAAGGTATTGCAATCTTTTTCCTTGACTCGATGTTAGATCGTATTGTTTCTTTAATGACTAATACCTTAGTTATATTTTTTTCCTTTAGACTAACCATTGATATGATTAGAAAATGGATGTCACTGAAGTGGAATATGAAAGGGAGTGTCATGATTAGTACCATGTATGGTGCTCTCTTCTTGTTCAAATTTATTATAGTGGACAATTTGGTAGCAATTCTTTTGATATCATTATCTCTAACTCTACAAGTAGAAATTGGGTTTTGATCCTGCAATGAACTTGAACAAGATGACACTAGTGTGGGTTCACATACCTAGGCTTTCAATCAAGTTCTGGGATGAGAAAACTTTTAGCTGGATTGGAAGCATGTTTTTTAATTATGTTTCTACAGTTGATGTGACCAATGTGAAATCCAGGTTAGTCTTTTCCTACTTCTATGTGAATGTTATTGTTAATAAGACTCTCTCCAATTTTATCACTCTACATTCTAAGTTGGGTAAATGAACCTTGGTGTTGGTCTATGAAAATGCAATAGTTTATTTTCAGAAATGTTCGAAACTGATAAATATGATAAATGAGTGTAGAGTCCTCCCACACATTTCCTTGAAATAGAAGGAGAGTTTCACTTTAGAGGGTGCAACTATAATTGATAATTCATGTGGGGAAGGCTCAAAGGTAGAAAGTGATGAGTATCCATTCAATCAAGGGCATTTGAAGTTGATGGAAAATCCCAATAAAATAACATTGGGGGAACAAATAGTTAAAATCCCTGAATGGGAAACCTTTCTAAAGGAAGGGAAAATCCCCCATCCTACTACTCCAAGCACCTGTAAGGTGTCAGGGGAGGTCCATGTGCCTACCACTCTAGACAAGTGTAAAACTAGGAGGAAGAATGGATCAAAAAAACCCCCACTCGTAGGTTCCACAACCCCATCCCCACCCCCTAAGAAAATAGTTTCTTTGTTGATTGTTTCTACAAGTGGTTGTCCTCAAACAAATGATGAAGTTTGGATGACTCAAAAAACAAAGACAAGAAATAAAAGGATCGATATGGGTCCAGAACCTAAGAGGGAATGTTCATTGCAAAGACTCACTAGGCAAAAGGAAATTGTAAGGGAAATTTCCAATGGAAGGAAGAGGGCCCTAGACTCAACAACCAAAGCTAAAAATGAGGTTCATATAACGAAACATGAAGAGATTAAATAATTCCCAAAACCAATATGCCTTGAGGAACTATATTTTTAAAATAAGATTGGCATTTTGTTGTTGTGAGAAGCTAATATGATAGATTTCTTATTCAACACTATTGTGGGGAGTATCTGGTCAAGTTCCTACTTGTTCATAAATAAGGCTAATGGAGCTTCTAAGGGAGTTGTTACCATGTTGTATCCAACAAAGGTGAGAGGTGTCCTTATTTCTTACTCAACTAGTTTCTTGATATTTAAACTCACTTCTAGAAGCACTCTTGGTGCCTTGTTAATATATATTCCCCTAACTTGCGATCAGGTTGAAAGGTGGTCTAGGTGTAAATCCCTTCATTGATCCAAAATGATCTTGATTCTCACTACTTGGTTACAATATATTTTAATTACCCACATTTTTCTTCTAAAAAAATGTGAGGGCTAGATTATTACTCTGACAACATGGTGGACTTGGCTAACTTCATCAATAGGAATGGTCTAATTGACATAGAGTTGATGATACAATGTTTTACTTGGTCCAATCATAGGAAGGGAAACCACCTTATCCTAGTCAAATTAGATAGATTTTTAGTCTCTTCTAATTGGGACATTGGGTATAATGCCACTTTGAGGACCCTCCCTATAATGGTGTCAAATTGTAACCATGTTTTCCTTGAATGGATTGAAAAGCATGGTGGGGGAAACATCCATTTCTAGTATGATATCATGTGGAAAACACATCCTAATTTTTGTATTTGAATCCAAAATTAGTAGAATAGTCCAATTCAGGGGACCCCTATGTACAGATTTGTTCATAAGTTAGACATAATAATAAATAATGTGAAGGGTTGGAATAAGTGTACCTTTGGTGACATATTTTCCAAGAAGAAGGAAATTGTCTCTAGATTGACAACAATTCAAGAATAGATGGTTAAGGGAGATCACTTGAAATCCTCACATAGGGAGGAGGAATCTCTAAGGGAAAACGGAAGGGGAATCTAAAATGAGAGGAAGTCATTTATAAATAAAATTTAGGGTACAATGCTTAAAGCATGGTGATAAGAAATCAACCTTCTTTCATAGGTCCTCTAGCAAACATAGGAGGAGAAATACAATCGTAAACTGTAAAAATGACTCAAACTGTGTGATTAATGATGCCTGATGGCTCAAAAATATTTTGCAATGATTTTAGGTAAGATAATAGAATTATGAATAATTTATTGGAGGACAGTTTACTTCACTATCTACCTAATGTCATTAATGTTGTTGACAATGCCCAAATTATTGCCCCAGTAATTGAAGATGAGCTTAAGAATTTTGTGTTCTCTATAGGTGCCTATAAAGCTAAATGACCATATTGATTTCCACCTACCTTTTTCATGAGTTTTAAGACATTGTGGTCTTTGACATTACTATGATGACTAAAGACTTAATTTGAACTAGTGAGCTACTAAAGAAGTTAAACACCTTATTCATTGCTTTGATTCCTAACATACATAAAACATAAAGACTAGCAGACTTTAGACATATAAGATTATGTAATATGGTTTCCAAAATACTCCCAAAGGTTATGGTTAACAAGATCAAACCTTTCTTAGATGGCTTTATTAACAACAATCAAAAGGGGTTTGTTCCTAAAAGGTAGATCCTTGATATTGTTGTTATAAATCATGATATTATACATTCAGGGGATAAGTGTCATCAATCAGAGATGGTCCTAAAACTTGAAATTTTTAGGGCATATGATAAAGTAAATAAGTACTTCATGTTTAAAGTCCTATGGGAGTTTTGATTTGGTGACAAAATGATCAACCTAATCAAAGAGTGTATAACAACTATTATACATTATGTTCTTGTCAACGGGTTCCCTAGGGGGTCTTTTAGGGTAGATAGAGGAATTAGCAGGGGGAACCCTATCCCCATACCTCTTCATTATCCTCGTTCAGGTTTTAGAAATAAAATTAATAAGATTGGTTGACAAGGGCAAACTGCAAGAGGTGAAGTCTGCCTCGACTATACCGTTGGTGGTATCATAAAAATTTGTGGATGATACCATTTTATTTGATTTACCTTTGGTGGTATAAGAAAGATAATAAAAGAGATTCCTTAATCAATATGTAAAATTCTTAGGATAACATGTAAATTATGATAAAAGTAGCATTTACTTCAATAATACAACTAACAAGCATCAAAACAAAATCAAAGCTATTCTGGATTGCCCGAGTGTTGTTCTTCTTGGAACTTATCTAGGTTTACCTCTTACTATCAAAGAGTTATCTAACACCTTTTGGAGCTCTATTTTAGAAATAATTCAAAGGAAAATTGTGAGATGGAAAGGAAGAATCCTTAGTAATGTAGGTAAATTGCAGCTTCTGATAGCTTACTTACAAGGAATCACAATCTATTTCCTTTCCTTATTTAGGATCCTGGGTTCAATGGTAGATAAATTGGAAAGAATATAGAAACAAAAGATGGGTAGGAATGGAAGAGAAAATAAGAATAACACTTGTTAACTGGGATAAGGTATGTCATCAAAATAATATGGGAGGATGGGGAATAATAAAAACCCTTGCTTCTTAATGAAGCCCTTATGGTGAAAATTTGTTGGAAGTAAGCGCTTAATAATGTTGATTGGTATAATATTATGAGTGCTAAATATTTAAAAAACAATAAGTTGTATAAGGTTCTTACTACCCAATGATTCATGTGTGGTTCCAAAATATGAAACAATGTCATCAAATGTAGAAATATTACTCACACTGGTCTCAAATGGCAAATTAGCAATGGTGATTAGATACTATTTTGGGAAGACACATGGTTGGGGGATAAGTCTCTAGCTTTGCACTAGATTTTCAAGGATATCTATGGTACTGATAAGATGTATTTTTGGGCAATAGGTGGTAGATTCTCTATCCCAAAAAAAATTATGGAAGAAAATCTTGCTATGTTTCTATAACCAACCCCACCTACTTCAAGTGAAAATAGAGGTGAAAAAGTTGTTAAAGAAAATCAAGATCCCCATATTCCAGAGACAGGACAAATTCATCTAGATCATGAATCCCAAGGGTGATTTTACTGTAAAAAATGTTTATTATTCACTTTTGAGGGAAGGCTCCAACACTGGATTATGGCAAAAAGTGTAGAACCCCCAGATTATTCCCAAAATCAATTTCTTTTGGTGGAAATCTATGAACAACAAATTACTCACACAATATAATATCATAAAGTATGGATTCTAGTTACCTAATTGTTGTTTTCTATCCAAAAATGAGGAGGAAAACATCTCTCATATGCTAATCCATTGTAATTTTACATGATAATTGTGGAATATGATGTTTTAGAAGCTTCAAATTATTTGGGTAATGAATGTTAATGTACACTAATTTGTGATGGTTTTATTGAGTACTTCTCATAACCCTTCCATTAGAAAACTATGGAAGTAGATCACTCCCTCCTTGGTTGGAGCATATGGACGGAGAGGATTCACATGATTTTCCATGGAGTGGAGAATTTGGCTGAAGATGCATTTAAGTCCTTCTAAAAATCGCTTATGGACAACCTCTCAATTACTACTAGGCCTTTCCCTTCCTTTCCTCATACTCAACTTAATGACAAGATTGTTGTAAGTTGGGGCCTATTTGGCTCTTATACAAAGTTTTATAGCTCAAAAATATCAAGGAGTAACAATAAATGGATCATTCTAGCCCTAGATGGTTCAAATTAAATTTTGATATGACTGCAAAAAAGACCCCGAGGCAATGGTGTGGTGGGGGGAGTGATAAGGATATACTTCAATGTGATGGTGGTAGAATATAATGGTAATCTTCTGAGAAACATGAATAATCAATCTAAAGGCATGGCCCTTCTACGGTGTCTCAAAATTTACCTCTCAATAGGGATTATGGTATTGTCCATAGAAGGTGATTCTAAACTCATTCTTGATTTTGTAAAAGGTCTATCTGAAGTCAATTGGCTTATTGAAGGGATTGTGGGAGATATCCACAAACTTATTTTAGGCCTATAAATTTTTGAAATCAATCATGTTTTTAGAGAAGGGAATATGGTAGCCAATGTCATGCATGTATTGGGATATCATATTGGAGGAAGAGGGAATCCCTTCTAGATAATGTCCAAACTCTCTCGAGGGGTGAGATCTCAATTACCAATGTTGGTAAATGGCATTTACCTTTGACCATTGTGGATCTTTTTAGGTACAACCATGTTTTGAACATGGGAATACAAAGGTATCTATTTTGAAGGCTTCAAGTTGAAAATTTTATATTTTAAATGGATTTGAATGGGGAGTGAGTTAATTGGAAATAGGACTTGGT
Organism: Thuja plicata; assembly: GCA_018584345.1. Classification (NCBI taxonomy): domain Eukaryota; kingdom Viridiplantae; phylum Streptophyta; class Pinopsida; order Cupressales; family Cupressaceae; genus Thuja; species Thuja plicata. The sequence goes on from MU223799.1 coordinate 828,017, forward strand.
GACATGGACTAGCCAAAGGGATTGGGATGTTCAAATCATATTTAGTAATTTCAAATTGTGTGTGTGGAAAGGATTGGATTGCATGAGCCATGTGAACCTTAAGGAGGGCCCTCTAATGATGATATGGAATTATTTCACAATGATGTGTATTTTCTTAATTAATGAATACCTTTTATTATTTTTAAAGAATGTGGATATCATATACTGTTGTAAAAAGGCCTTTGTGTATTATAAAATTTTGTCCACAAGAGCAAAGTATTTTGAGGGGCTGGAGAATTTATTATAGCCAAGCTAAAATGCAAAGCTTAAACTTTACTTTTAAGCATTGTTTTTTATGACAAATTTCCTTAATTATTTTCAAGTATGTGATTTCAAAACATAGGTGGGCCTCTCTGCAAATATTTTCTTAGGATGGGTGGGGATCATATTTTCATTAAGCCCGGTAAGCATAAAAAGTTTAAAATTGATGCCATTATGCAGTGTATCTGTAAATATGGAGTGGTTCTGAGTTTATTAAGTCCACTAATGACCATGATGAGGGTTTGTCAAGGCAATTTTTCACCTTATGGGAGGATAGGTGAGTATAGAAAAAAACCAATCTAATGGTGGATAATGAAAGCCTTAATAGATTCTTCAAAGGGAATAAAGCTCCGATCTCGATGAATGTTAGTTATGAAAGGGAGAAATTACCACTGCCATGGAGCCATTTTTGTCTTACGATCATGAAATAATTCACTCTTGAAGGCGAGTTTATAATGTATTATTTTTATCATATGCCTCTTCTAAAAAACTTTAGGAACCATGACCTCGTTTCACTCTCCTTTTTCTTATTAAAATCTCTTGATATTTTGTGAAGGAAGTGGTGGAGGCATGGAAAATTTATGCTAAAAATCCTATTCCTCTACACCAGGGCCTGCTTTATAGGTTGTATACTTTTCACTTAGATATTTTTCCTCTGAAACCCATTGTTTTCTAAAAAGCCCCCAAATCGAGCTCCCCTCCACCTGCAAATATTATTGATGCTCTTGGATTGATAAAAAAAGAAGTGAATACGCCAGCCTAGTGCCTCAAAAATAGCCTCTAGGTCAAGGACTCCTGAAACCACCACACAATTTGTGATTGTTAAAGAAATTATGGCTTAAAAAGTAAAGCTTCTAAAACTTTGACTACTAGTAAGAGGAAAGGAAACCTCCCCCTAACTAAAAAACCTAAATTCTTCATTCTAGAGGTGTTAAGAAAGGAAGAAGGTGAGGACAAGAAAGAACATAGTACAAATGAAAGAAATCCATGGAAATCCCACGGGCTCGTGACCTACTTTGTAGATAAAAGTAAAAAATTCTAGTTGGTTGACTATGGTTTGGAGGAGGAGGAAGAGGATCAAGGGAGTGGGAAACCTATGGGGAAGGGTGAGAAGTAGGATAATGTTAATGATGAAGGAAGGAAAATAGAAAATATTGATATTCTAGAGAAATCTACAACCAATAGTTCCACCCACATGTTTGACAGTAGGAAAATGAACCTTGTAGACTTAACCAGGGAGATAATACTAGAGGAAGAGAATATTATTAAAGGTGACTATACTAATTGTCAAACCATGACCATTGATTTGATCATGCAAAGGAATAAATTACCATGGTTGAAGACCAAAATTCTTGACCTTGAAAGGAAGATGAGGAGTATATCAAGATTCAACCTCCATGTGATGCATAGAACACCAACTTCCATGTGTCTTATGTAGTGAAAGACTCTATAAAATGATGTTAAGAGTGAAGGAAACTATAAGGAACTATTCAAGTTCCCTAGGGATGATTAGAGTTATGTGATTGATCAATCAAGATGCAATATTAAATCTATTAGCCATGCATAACACTCTGTGGATTTGTTTTGTTGTTGATGTTGCTCTTTTTCCGTAGGGGCTTTTTGTCAAAACTTTAATTTTTTTGTTGGTTGATAAACTTGAGTATAGTTCTAGTATTAATATTTTATTACTTTTTAGTTTTTAAAGTATAACTGCTGGCTTGTTAAACGTTGGTTTGAAGGTAAACATTTCATCTAATTATAGTTTATTGTTGTTTTCTACTATGAATATGTTATTAGACTATGTGTTGTGTGTGTGAAAATATGACTTCGTTAGACAACACAAACACTTCAATGAATCATTGTGTGATTGATTAAGAAAGTTAAACTAATGAAGCACAAATCAATCAAAGTGACTCATTGCCTTAAAGTAAACACGAGTATGAATTTTTCTCTCAGATCATTACAAAATCCAGTGACTATAGACTCTATCTAAATGAAGGATTTTGAAAGCTAAGCTAAATGAAATGCAAGTTTATCCAAGTTAAGCTAAGATTAATCCATTATTGAGAAAATGAAAGTAAGATTCCTATGATTTGATTATGCAAATGAATATAAACTAAATGAACTATGAATATGATAACCAATTAACAATAATATATCACCAGCTTGACAACATTACTCTACTTCCCAATTCTCTCCTTTTAGAAGAACGAAGGTCTGATTATATAGAAATCCTCTAAAAAATGAACGGACGAGATTGATTAATGATCGATGATTGAGATTGATCCCAGAATAGCATAATCCATGTGCAACTAATTTGGTTGGTTGAGACTCAAAGTAAAAGAATCAGTTAACTCCAATGATTAATCGGTTATTTTGGAAGTTACCAAAGTTGATTAGAAGGTTGCTAAATCGAATGTTGAGTTAACATAACTGATTGAATAGTTAACTTATTTGTTTCCAAAATGATAACTAGTCGACTGAACTAAACTGATTTGATTAATCAGTTAAGTAATTGATGACTCCAGAATGCACTTTTTGCATTATTTAAATGGTTTAATGTATTTTCCTCCAAATTGTGATGACATAATTAATTTAATCTCATTTTGTGATTAATTCATAATTCTTATTTTTTTAATCAATATCCTAAGACATTAATTAAATAAATGGTATTCGATTGATTTAATTGTCAACAACATTAGGATTTAGGAAATAATTAATTAAATAGGATCAAGTGCAATGATTGAATAATACCTAGAGTTTAGGTCAAAATCATGTTAATAGGTTGAATTGCCTTAGATTAGGACTTAAGGTATTTAATCAAGATTAGGGTTTTATTGATGAACAGTTGAGATTAGGGGCATAGGGTTTTGAAGACTATTTTTGGGTGATTACATTTGCCCCTCTTTGAATTGATGTGCGATCAGCACATTGATTCAAAGAATAGTTGTTTTGAGACCAAGAATAGTTTGATGTGAAGCAATAAAACTACTCTCACGTCAATTGATTCAAAGATATCAATTCCAAACTTGATTGGACTAGAACCATTGAAGATAGTTCAAAATGGTCAGTTTGATGTGAAGAGATGAAACTGAAAACATGATGATCAATCTATGATGATTGATAATGATAAATAACCAATTTGATTTGATGTGATGAAATAGATCAATGCCATAAATACTCTTAAACTGTTAGATTGGTTTGAATGAATAACCATTTTTATGTGATGTGAGGAAATTGATAACCGTTAAGAGATCTCTTTAGAATAATAGACTTGATTTGATGTGATGAAGCCAATTTCTTGATGAGGACAATATTGGTTTAATGTAAAGCGATGAAATTGATAGGCCCCTAGAGATTTTCTGATGACAAAGAATGTCAACTTGATGTGGTGTGATGAATTTGAGATGCCCCTTGTGATGAGGTCTTCTTTGATTTGATGGTTTGATTTCCTAATTAAAGATTCTCATATTTCTTCATGTTTGATGATATGATCACTGAATTATTGATGTCATGATCATGGCCCCTCGGGAGCGAAATAAATATCTGGCAATGTTCCCAAGAGATTGGAAGTAATTTGATTTATAAAATGATGTAGGAAGACACTCATATGATTTTACTGAGGTTGTAAGTGTTTAGGACACTTTTTACACTTATTTTAGGTCTTGTTGACCAAGTTTGACCAAAATTTTGGCACATTAATTGTTTTGAGGAGAAATTCCCACTTGTTTGAAGTTCAAAAGATTGATTGTGCAAGTGGTCAACTATGTTTGTTTTGAAAAGTCAAATTGCAATTTTGACAAATAAGATTATCTCAAAATTTGATTTTAATCCCAAAAATGGATTCAGGACGCTCAAATTAGCCAGGGGTACAATTTTCATGTCATTTGGAGCAAGTTGAAAATTAGGTCAAAAACCTATATAAGGGTCAAAAGGGTCATTTCAATTCATTTTCACTCCTCGAGTTCAAAATTTCAAAAATCTTCTTTGAGTAAAAATGGTGATTCTTGTCCAAAACCATCAATTCGAGAAGCAATGGATCCACAACTGGCCGTGAAACTATGCACCAATGGTAAGTGCCTGAATATTTTCCAATTTTTTATTATATTTTTACAAATTTTCAACAATTTTATGTCGTAATCCTCTGTTGCTCCTACAGGCTCTTGTGAGAGCTCATACGCGTAATCGCCAAAAAATCTTTACTCGTATGGGCGTACTAGACTTTTTGTATTAGGAGTCCCCTTTAGTCATACAAGCATGTCATGTTTACCCCCTTTACTCATATCACCTCTTGTCTTTTCTCGTATCAGAGAGTTTACTCGTACTATATGTGAAGAATGCTTGTATGAAAATCTAGTGTTTAGTGTTTACTCGTATGAAAAACAATGAGCATTTTTTAGGAAGTAAATGCAAAATTTCACTTTTTTTGGTTGTTGATTTTAGTTCATCAGTATATTTTCTAGCTTATGTATACATTGTTTGGATGTTGTATTGATTATTACTTTGTCTTTTCTTACAGGAGGTGCTACCAGATATTCAGTTTCGAATTACGTATCCACTGAAGATGAGACTAGTACATTATTTGTCTAATGATGACTTTATAGTGATAACATAGTGTGGATTTGGTTGGTTGTGCCATATTCCTGATATCTAGATTAATCATAGATTGTCGATGGATCTTGTGGAGAGATTCCACAGTGAGCAGCACAATTTTCACTTACCCAAGGATGTATATTGCATCCTCTATATCCCCTTCTCTTATCCACTTGTTCAGTATGAGTTATCTTAGCATCTCGGTATGTGTATCAGTCATAGGATATTTATGGATGAGGATATCATAGAGAGATGGATGGGATGGGATGCTATGATGACCCAATATTCCCAATAGTTTCCCCTATCCTATGTGATGGTCGGGTTCATAGGGTGCCTTATCATGCCTGATAGAGGACAACATGGATATCAGTGTGGGTGGAGACTAGTCTTAAATGGTCTTCTGGCTTGACCAGGGAACTTAGGATGGGGCTCCTGTCTCCTAGCTCATATGTATCATGATCTTCATGAGGTGGTTTATAGGGGTATGATGAGTTTAGTTGTAGGAGTTCTAGTTCTTCAGATCTGGGCATGAGAGAACCTCCTTATATGCAGGCTTGTTTTTTATGATGCTTGTGCAGTTGGGCATCCATATATTTATCAATATATAGGTTATTTTGTCCATCTTCGCTTGGGTAAGACTGCCTACTGGAGATGGTACATCGATGATAAGATAGTGGTCACCTGGAGGCCTTACCTAGGCATAAAGCAGTGGGGAGACCGGAGGTCTCAACAGAGGGATATGTTTCTTACCCATCCTCTGATTGGTCACACTTCCACAATATTGGACCGTTTTGTTGTTTTTTGGGTTCTTTGACAGTATGGTCGACCACATGTCATACCATAGGATTTTATAGCTTATGCCTGCTATGTTGATGAGGTACGCACGGGATGGGGACCTAGATTGATTCCTTCTACAGCCATGTAGGATTTGACCACCATCACGAGAGATAGATTAGATTACCTTGATGTTTTTGTGGATGCTAGGATGACCATTACCTCGGTTCACAAGCTCATCTCACCTAATTCCTAGGATTGAGGATGATGATGATGCTCCTCCTCCTCCTCCACCAGTACATGGTAGATGAGATACAATGCAAAGGTGACCTAGTGGAGATCTTGGTGATATCTCTAGTAGAGAAACACCTATTATAGGATAGACTAGGAGAGGAGAGGAAGGTACTCTAGGATCATTCAATATAATAGATCCTAGTCCCAGTGGCACAGTAGGTGTGTAGATGGGAGAGTATATTTTGTAGGTACACAGAGGTCAAATTGCTCAGGTATAGGGAGAGCATATTTTTGTTGAGGCCACCCAACAGGTTAGGTAGTGCAAAGATGAGAAGGTCATTGGTGAGGAACAAAAGACACATGATGAGGGAGAGGCTCCAAGATAGAGGACACCTTAGGATTCTATCTACGCTCTGAGAGACAGGATTTAGGGTTTGCAAATTTAGCTAGTTGTGGTACAGTCTAGGATAGTAGAGTGGGATTAGCGAATAACCTCCTTGATGGTCAAGCATGATCTGAGGATAGAAAACTTGACAACCAATCATGATCAAATCCAGTGTGAGGCTACTTAGCAAAGTAGCAGGGAAGCATATTATGTTGCATCATACAGTGTTGTTGTTCCTTTGGATAGACAGGTCTTCCCATACTCACAGTACATGGCTCAGTCAGAGGATACACGTATGCCACATGCCAGTGAAATTTTTCCACCTCCACCCCCACCACCATATGTTCTTGATGATGCAGAGGATGTTAGTAAGAGTTAGCCTCTATTTTTTGAGATTTTTGAGATGTTACTAAGAGTTAGCCTCTATCATATTTTTGTTTATCTTTGTTATGAGATGCTTGATTTCCTATGATTCTCTATATGGATACATTTTATTTTATGATCTTGTATACTTATGATGTTTATGGATGAATATGAAGATGCATATGTAAATGTAATGTTTATTTGATTTTCAAATGGATGAATATGATGTTACTTATGATGATGCAATGTATTTATGATGTTTTTTTTATTTCTTTTCTGATGCATATATATATCTTGATCATGTCTCCGATGATGATACGTTGTTGACTATTTTGATGAGAGAAGATGGTGATCATTTTGAACTCAGGCCTTACCTTTCACTGGAGAGAGAATCATTGCAATGTTATCATACTATCAAACTATAAGGCAAGAGATAACATGAATGCATCCTAGGACTTGGTCACTAGATTTTTGTTTGCTATTTTAATCACTAAGTGTTTGGGAAATCAGAGTTGATACAACCCCTACTAGTGCCACTACGACCATAAGGATATGAGTATGAATTTCATCATATAAAATGTGGGAAACCAACTTAAGCATCAAGGTATTAAAGCCAAGATCACCTAAACATTGTTTCCAGTTGATGTTGCAAGGGTACACCAGTATCGAGGCATACAAAGTTGAGATAACCCTGAGTATGATATTGCTTAAACAGATAGATTAATAACATTCAAGGAGATAGTCTTGACCTCACCTTGGCATCGTATGTGAGGCTTTTCCACCTGAATGCGGAAGCTCTTATCACAGACAACCATTTTATTTTGACATTGCAAGATCACCGAGACCACACAAACAAGCAGTAATCAAAGAAAAAATTAGAAAAAAACATTGATAATAGACAACATCTAAGAAAATGTTCAACATACCTTCATCAAGTGTGTGAGCATTATATGTTTGTCTATTTAAGGTGTTGAGAAACATCATCATGCTTGTGAGCACAGTGTTGATAAACACAATTGTGTGCTTGAGTGTTATTAAGCCAATATTAGGGTTTAGGATGTGTTATCCAATGTGTGTTGAGAAACGCAGATGTGTCGAAATAACTAGTGTTAAGAAACACTGTTGATTAAGGTGTTGAGAAACATTGTTGTGTTAGTGGAAAAAAAAAATTCAGGAAGGAATAATATACTAACTCTAGTTTATCTCATTGGATGGATCAAGTTGGAGTGCTTTCCCCTAGTAACAAGTGATACCCTAGGACCGAGAGGACAAGAAACTCCAATCCACAATGGCATTGTGCATAAAATAGACTTGACTTATACTATTGGGAAAAAGTCAATTTGATTGCCCCCAAACTATGACTCTGATTGGTTTCAAGCCATGATGGTTTTTAGAAGAACCATTGTGTCATGAAAGTGACTAAAAGTTGTGTATGCACTGAGACAGATGGAAAGAAAGTGATAAGGATGCCAAGACTTGTGTTGATAGATGGAGCGCTTGAGTACAAGAGGCACTTGTTTGCCAGGTTCACCTACTTGGTAGAGATTTTATTTTTTGCCACCAAGACGCATGTTTATGAGGTTTTCATCGAGGCACATTTTCCTTTCTTTTTCATTTTTTTGTATTTTTCTCTTCTTCTTTATTATATTATTAAGGTGCCTATTGCTAGGTTTTCACCAAGATAATCATTTTTTCATTACTTTTTCCAATTTTTAGCTCTTTTTTCAGGATATTTTTCACTTTTTTTGTCTTTTTTCAAGACAATATAGGTATATACATGTTGTTGGATACAGAGAATTCTCAGGTGTATAATTTATTCATGTGGAGAGTGTTGATGGGCTCCCGAAGCTATTCTCCTTCTGGTGTAGAGAGATGATAGGATCCAGAGCCAAATGTTGTAGTAATGATGTATAGACCCAACCAGTTGAGTTTGAACTTCCCCTTTTGTTCTCGATGTGATTGATTGTGGGGATTTTCTCTCAACACTAGGTGATCAACCTGAAGCTCTCTAGGTTTGACATTTTTAATGTATCCTCTTGACATTCCCTTCTAATATGATCTTAGAAGATTGAACACCACTTTTTTATTCTCATCCAATAGTTCTAGCTCTTGCATTCTTGTGATTGTGTGGTCTTCATCTGTTATTAGCCTATGTAAAGAAACCCTCATAGAAGGGATCTCTACTTCTATGTGTAGGACCACATCTATTCCATATACTAGAGCAAAAGGTGTTTCTCTAGTAGGTGTTCTAATGCTTTTTTAGTAGGCCCATAATGCAGGATTGAGTTGCAGATGTCAATCCTTTCCCAACTTATTTACAGTCTGATGCCATATTTTCAACATATTCTTTTTTGAGGCCTCATCCTACCCATTTCCTTTTGGATAATAGATAGAAGAATAGTGTTGCTTGATTTTGAACTTATGACTGAGTTGATTTAAATCATTGTTCTTAAATTTCCCTCCATTATCATTTACAATGGATGAAGGGATACCATATCGGCAGATTATGTAGTTCAAAATGAATAGAGCCACATGTTTTCCTATTGCTTTTGTGAGTGGGACTACTTTAACCCACTTAGTGAAGTATTTTGTGGTTGTTATTATGAATCTATGTATGTTTGAAGAGGACATATATATCTGCCCGATAAGGTCAAATGCCCATTGCTAAAAGGTCCAATGTGTGATGAAAGGAATCAGCTCCCTAGCTAGATCATGTATAATATTTACATTTAGTTGGAATTTCTTACATGCTTTTGAGTACATTATTGTTTCTTTCTCCATGTCTAGACAATAGTAGCCAACTCTCAACAATTTTTGAGCTAGGGTCAAACCATTAGAATGAGAACCACAAATACCTTCGTGGACCTCAGGTAATGTGCGTTTGGACTCTTCCTTTTCTAGACACTTAAGAAAAGTACCATCTATTCTAGTGGAAGGATGCCAGTGTAGCCATTGCATTAACAACTCTGTTTTCTATTCTCAAAATCTATTGGAATGTGATGAAAGTTAAGTACTTTTTAAAATCATCAACCATTATTTTGTAAGGTATGATATTATCATCCCTTTTTTGACATACATCATTGATTTGGTTGATTACCAGTTTAGAGTCACCATGAATATGCAACTCAGAAATGTTCCATTCAATAGCCAATTCTATTCCATTCACTAAGGCTTCATGTTCAACAATGTTGTTTGTACAAGGAAACCAGAGCTTGTACGCCTTAGGAACAGATTAGCTCTAAGGAGTGATAAATAATACACCTGGACCTGAGCCTTTTTGAGTAAAAGAATAATCAAATAACATCTTCCAAGATCTATGAGTGATGTGCATAATGGATCCATCTAGAAAATCCACGTTGATACATTGATCATCTTGTATTGGGGCTTCAGCCAATTGATCTGCAATGGCTTGGCCTTTGATAGCCTTTTGTTTGACATTCTCAATGTCAAGCTTGCTGAGGATCATGACCCATTTAGCTAACCTGCCAGTCAAGGTAGCTTTTCTTAGAAGTTATTTCAGTGGATCAATCTTTGCAACCAGTTTTGTATGGAGTGTGCCAGCATATAATGCCTCATTTTTTGTGATGCAAACACAACCATTAGACAAGCCTTCTCAATCACTAAGTATTTCATCTCGTACAAGAGAAAATTTCTATTGATGTAGTAAATAGCTCATTCCTTCTTGGTCTCATCCTTTTGTGCAAGGAGTGCTCCTAGTGATATTGTAGTAGCTGAGATGTATAGAATTAATGGCTTACCTTGTATAGGAGAAATCAGGACAAGTGGATTTGCTAAATATTCTTTGATCTTGTTAAAGTTATTGTCATATGTTTCATCCCATTGAGACATCACTCCTTTGTGTAAGGTCTTTGTGAATGGTTGTGCCTTGTCGGCCATATATGAGATGAATCTGTTGATTGATTGAATCCTCTCTTAGAGCGTTCTTATTTGGCTGATGTTCTTTGGTGGTTACATCTCTATGATTACTTGCATCTTTTCTGGATCCACCTCAATCCCCTTTGCTGAGACAATGTATCCCAATATTTTACCACATGTCACACCAAATGCACATTTCTTTGGGTTCAGCCTTAGTTTGAAATGTTCCATTTTTTCTAGAATCTTGCCCAGATCTTGTAGATGTGTGCATCTTTTCATATTTTTCACTATTGTATCTTCCACATAGTCTTCCATGTTATTATGTATCATGTCAGGGAAGATGATTGTTATATCTCTCTGGTATGTAGCACCCACATTCTTCAAACGAAATTGCATGATGTTCCAAAGGAAGGTACCCTAGGCACATGTGAATGTTATTTTGTCTTGATCTTAAGGAACAAGTTTGATCTAGTTGTACCCTAAGAAGCCATCCATTAATGAGTACATTTCATATCTAGTTGTCATATCAACAATCATGTCGATATTGGACAAAGGGAAGTCATCTTTGGGACATTCTCTATTAAGATCTCTGAAATTAGTGCATACTCTGATAGACTATCTGGTTTTGATATAGGCACAATATTTGAGATCCATTATGCATAGTCAATTTCTATGATGAATCCAGCTTTGAGCAATTTATGTAAAGCAACATGAGGGTGCATCTTTCGTAGTTTTTTTAAACTAGTTTAATTCTAGGTGTAATTGAGAGATGGTGCATTATGACATCTTGATCCATCCCTAGCATATCTGAGTAGGTCCATGCAAAGTTGATCTTTTTTTATTCAAAGAATTGAGTGAACTATTTCAAATCCTCTACTAATAGTGATTGTGTCAGATGGATTATATGCACAGATGCTCTTTAGTTCTAATACAAATAGGTTGCATTGGTTCTATCAACATTGATGATCACTCTTGGAAGTGACTCGACAAGATATCAAGTACCCCATCCTTCAGCACCTCAGAGAGGCTATCACCATTGGATGTGTCTTTTCTTGTTACTATTTTATGTTCTGAAACTACCACAATGTGGTTTTCTCCCTCGGAATGTTTGTTTATTTTTTTCTGTCTGAGGTACTTGATATCTTCTTTAGTCATACTCACGCTCAGTTCACTAGTGGAAGAGGTGTCTGGTTCAACAATGTTAAGATAACAAGCTAATGCATAGTCATTAAGAAATGTATGCATGGTCATGGGTTGTTCTTTCATATCCCAATCAACAAGTTCAGGATGCATGAGTGGCAAGGATTCAACAGGTTCCAGGGTGCTCACTATATGTTCATCACATACTTGGATTGTTAAGTAGAGTCCTAAATTAGTACCCTATATAGATGTGTTCAAATCAGTGAGGGCCCTAATGGAATTATCAAAGCCTATGTCAAATATTTGAGGATCTAACTCATCATAGATAATCCTTGAGCTTTCACCTACCTCGAGTTTGGTTACATATTGTTGCACTGTGCCAACCTCTTTATCTAGAACTTCTTCAAATAGACTTTCAAATTCATACTTATGAGAGTCTATTTCATCTTGGGCCACCATGTATAAGACATGAGAAAAGTATACCCTTTGACCCCAATTAGCATGGGTCCTTCCCATAAATTATGCTATGGTCATGTCCTGTTCTTTTGTATTAGGACTTTGCTGAGAGGTTGAAGCCTCTTTTTTTATCAGGAATCATTTGTTGTTTTTCCTAAATTTTTTTGTTTAGTAGCGTTGATCTGGGGATTTTTTTCTTCATCCCTATTAAGAAGAGAAATAACACACAGAGAAATAGGATAAGGATATTCATCCTCCTCTTAAAATTTATCCCATTTATAGGTGGGCGTGTCTTTATTTCACATTTCCTTGGCACATAAGAATCCCAAGCTAGTTGTATCTTTAGAATTTTTGTACTTGAGTTCTATGGGCTCTATGAGACCATTTTGATTAGACCCTTTAGGGCCTTTCCCTAGATAACCCATATGTCAAACCAACTCGTATCCCTTTCCATATTTCTTAGGAGAGATCTGACAATGTTTAACATCATTACCTTCAAGTTCTCTATACAACCATTTTAGGATAGCTTTCTCTTCATTTTCATCTTCAAGTGGTATCTTTCTAAAGGACCCACTCTAATAGGTATACGTACGAGACCTTTGGAAGATCTCTCTTGTTCATCATATGCCTTTATTGTTATCTTCTTCTGGGATCAATGGAATTCTCTAAAAAGCCCAATTGTTCTATCAAATTATAGGTGTAGATGTTCAACCTTGCACCTCCATCTATCAAGACGCATTTGACACAACACTTGTGGATCATGAATTCAATGTGTAGGGGTAGATAATGAGGGTGACTCAAAGAATTATCCTCTTCTTCCGAAAATGACAAATAGTGGGGTGAGGTCAAGTGACCCACCATGGATTAAAATTGATCTAATTCCAAGTTTTTAGGGACATTGGAAGTTGAAAAGGATTTATCCAAAATCCCTCTATGAGCTAGAGAGATTTTGAGTAATTCAAAATTTGATATTTGAGCATTTCTTCTTTGCAATTGCTCGACAATGTTGTAGTCAGCAACATGAGATGAAACTAGTTATTTGGAATTTGATGACTTAGACATAGTTATAATTGGTTGTTTATTTATTGATGTAGAAGGTTTTGATGATGTTGATTGATTACCAAATGCATAAGGGTTGGAAGTTCCAGCTCCTCTTAGGGTGACTGTTGTTTGTGCGTGGGTCATAGCGTTAGCTGCTCTAGACTCTTTTTTGTCTTTCTTGACAATAATGACATTGCAGTATTAAGAAGGGACTAGCTCAAGCATATGTATGATGTTATCATCATTGATGCCATATGTGTGATTGATTCTGGCACCCTCCTTGGAGCTTTCCTCTTTCTCATATTCAGGTAAGGGATTTTTAAATTCTTTATGATACGCGTTCGTGGCATGATTGTCGACCACAATTATTTAGTTGTCAATGAGATCTTGGATCTTATGGTTGAATCTCATAAAGTTCTCAGTATTGTGTCCCTTGTTCCTATAAAATTCACAGTATTCATTAGCATTCCCTCATTTCAGTTTTACCTTAGGTTAATATAGTTTGGAATTGTCTATAAATGTGATCAGTTTATTTGCTAGAAGAATCTTGAGCGTTGATCCATATGATTCACCTAGAGGAGTGAAGTTACGCTTGCATTTGAACCAAGGTTTCTCTTTAATGAGATTTCTTGTCCCTATTAAAGGAGCCTTAGTGGTATTATCAATAGCTTTTAGGGTCTTTTTTCCACTTGTCATATTGAAGATTATTGGTTTCGATTTAGGAGCAACATGATCAACTACTCTGTCATTTACCACACTTTTATTTTTGTTCCAATACTTCTTCTTGTCCTTGCAACCAAAATATTTTTTTCTTGTAAAGAGTGATTTCACCCTTTTTGACAAGCACATCCTCTATTTTTAGGGCACTTTTCACCACTTTGTAAAAGGTGGGTGGACCTTGCATCTGTATGGGGAAAATCAATTCAGGTATCAGTGTATTAGTGAATATATCCATCTTCTTAGATTCATGTATGAGGCATGGATATCAAGAAAATAATTTCCTCCATCTTTGAAGAAAGGTCAGAAAAGGCTCTCTAATTTTTTTCTTGGTATTGCACAAATCAATATTGTCACGAGATGTTGGATGTCATAGAAATACTATTTTAAAAGAAGACTGGTCAGTTCACCAAAAATTTTGATCCTTGTGGGTAACTTTGAAAACCATTCAATAGCTTGGCCACCCAGACTTTAAGGAAAGAGACACGTGAGGTATGTTTGGTCATTCATAAATTCTATGCACAGAGCATAGAACTCACATATGTGATCTTGTGGATCAGATTGACTAGAATACTTGTCAAATTTTGGGATCTCAACTCCACGTGAGAATGGAGGTAAGTACAAGTTTTTAATAGAAATGAAATAGAAAAATGGTGTCTAGAGAATAATTTATGGTTTTTTTCTCTTTTTACTTTTTCATTTCCTGCAATTCAGCTTGCAAGGATTACAGTTTTTTTGTTACCAGAGTTAAAGGAGTTTCTTCCTCTTTAGCGATGATGTCTTCAGCTTTATAATGAGGAGGAAGTTGGGCTCCTTGTCATGCTAGTTTGAGGAAGTGTTGTTCTTTCTCTCAAGCCATTATGGTTTTCATTATTTTGAGAAAGACTCTATCATTTTTACATCTGGTAATATTGGCATCATCGGGCTCAGAATCACTAAAGGAGTGCTATGTATCAATGGTTAGGATACTAACATTGTGATTTCTATGTCTAGAACCTTCTCGTCTTTCTCCAGATATTTTTGAGTTAGACGATCTGTCTCAGTGAGAGGTTTATTTTCTTGAAGTTTCTAGTTGTTCTATGAAAAGAGGGTTTACTTCAAGTATAAGATGGTGTCTCTCTTCTTCTTGAGATTGTTTGAGAGAGCCTCTAGTTTGTAAAGGAATAAATCATTCAATTGTCTGACAAGCGCTGAAGTAAAAATTCATGTGTTGATTAAGTCCAAGCTAGATGATGATAACGACATAACGTCTGTAGATGTCTATAAATATTAATTTAATTAATAATTCCCTTTTATTCATCTAAATATTTAATTTAATGAATTAAATAGTTTCCCCCTTAGTATAGTCTAAATACTATTCTAATGTATTTAATTTAATACATTCCCACAAATTCTCCTTTTTAATAAATTTATATTTATTAAAATCCCTCATGTTCCTATTTCCTCTAAACCAAGATTAATTTAAATATAATTTGAATAAATTAATAAGCCTAGCCTAAAGACCTATTAATCCAACCTGGAAGCCTACTCTACTCCTACCCTACCCTACCTATATCTCTTAATAAACCTACTCTCTCACTTAAGCACACACTAATCACACTTAAAATGTGATTCCTAACCCTTTTATGCCTAATGGGATGTTCACACATGTGAGATAAACTCATCCCAAGAGAGACACCCAACTCTCTTAATGAAAACCTCATCCTTGTCCCCCATACCTTTCCTCGTGGTTTCTCACACATGTGTGAGAAACCTTGAGTCTCACAAAGCATTTAATGCTCAAAATTACTCCTCCTCAAAGCTTATGTGTCTCCTATATGGCTCTTATGTGGATTCCACATAGGTTCCACCTCATCCAAGCCTACCACCTCCCTCCAAAAATCTATAAATAGAGGCCTTCTCCTCTCACTTTTCATCTCTCACTTTTGCATTGTTATCATGCTAATTTATTTCTAGAGTTCGTCCTAGTTTTCACGCTTTTTATCTTAGTTATTTTCTTAAATAATATAGAGATCATATGCTAGGTAATTTGGTGAATGAATCATAGTTTTAATCTTGCATCTTGCATTTCATAGTAGTTAAATCGTCATCATAAAGAAGATTTGAGACTAGTTCTTCATACTATCTCTTGATCTCTCTTTTTCCATCAATCTAGCATTCATAGTTGTATTGTATTAGGGATTTATCTATTTGCATTTGAGAGAGCACATCCACACTCCATCTTGTGAGAAAATCAAACAAGTTTTTATAGGGTGCTTACTTGTTTCATGCTCAATCCGATGTTATTTGGTTTTCTTCACTGCTTGCATGCTATTTCATGATTTCAAACCATTTTATGTGCTAACCCACTAACCTTGTATGTTGTAGCTTGCTCCCAACATGTATAAGATTTCCTCATACACAACGTCTAATTAAGGAGGAGATGAAAATGACTCAGATCTGAGTCAAGGTTTAAAAACCTAGATAATAATGTACTCACGACTCAAAAAAAGGACAACATACAAATAAGACTAAATTGATGATGATGGACTGGCAAAAAGAATAGACCAATAAATCAGGACTCACGACAATAGAAATTAGACTATCAACTGACTATGACTAAAAATGATGATTGACTATGACAAGCTCACCATTTTGAAGTTAGAACTGCAAAAGACACATGACTGAATCTAACCAGAGGTCTAGAACTAATGAAAAAAGACTCTATTTGTGAAAACTGCAAAATAGACTGAGAGGACTAACAAAAAAGATAGAATTTTGGATTTTTCCAACTGACCGTTATTGTTTTTCATTTCATTTTCCATTTTTACTATTCATTTTTTTAGTTTTGTTTCAAGGTTTGATTGTTAAATGTTCAAAGTGTACAAGCACAACAAACACACACGTGAAAAGACTCAATGATACCAGCACTTTCTAATTCCTAGAGTCAATTGTCTTAGTGAGAAAATCCTCGCTCACAGACTTAGGTATACACCCAATAGCTAATCATAATATGGTCACCACCAACCATGAAATGGGTCTAATTTTATTGTATTATCCAACTCCAAACACTAATGGGGGCACGACATGGCGAGTGTCTTGGGGGAGTTACTATCTCCCTTGCACTTGGATTGTCCCACTTTTGGAGGTGAA
The DNA here is from genome assembly GCA_018584345.1 of Thuja plicata. Classification (NCBI taxonomy): domain Eukaryota; kingdom Viridiplantae; phylum Streptophyta; class Pinopsida; order Cupressales; family Cupressaceae; genus Thuja; species Thuja plicata. The sequence continues at coordinate 845,028 of MU223799.1, forward strand.
CTGGGTAAGCTTCTACTATATGGAGTCTAGTATGGGTCTCCATTCGAATACAACCTCTATGTTCATGCAAGCGTGATTCAGGCCTATATCCCCATAGAGCATCTTGGCACAAGTAGTTACGCAAATGTGATTGAGACCTCTAGGGCCCTGCCATATGCTAGGAGAGAGCCGAGCATAAGCTCAAGTGTACCTATCTTCCGAGGCTTTGACCCCAAGAAGCAATTTTGTTTAACGCGAGTTGGAGTGGTGTGGCTTACACCTCATGCTCGCATGGGTCATTATCCAAGGGTTAGTACTTTTTCCCACTTGGACAAGCCCATCTAAAAGGTATGCATGAAATAAATAGAAAAGCTACAAGGGTCTGGATTTCTGATTTTCCCTCAAAGGGGAAAAGAGAATAATTTCCTACCTTGTTACTTTTCTTAGACACGCCAAACAGTTATTCATTTTTAAAAGTTTTGCATGCGATATTCCTAGAAAATTATTAATGAAAATATAAAGTTTAATCATTTCTCCTTAGGCAGATTGCACGAAATACATCACTAGTCTTAGTTTTTATCTCTCTAGCATGTGTCATGCACAAAATTTTGAGATTTTTTTCAAGTGCCTTCAACAAAATGACCTGCACAAATATGTTAAGCTGCATAAAATCTAGAGAGACAAAAAACAATCAACCTGTCACAGTCAACAAATTGAAATCAAAGGCCAAAAAATAGTAAAAAGCTTATTGTTTTGTCAAAAACTAGTGCAATTTCTCGCATGAGGATCTATAGGCACTGATACGAGAAAACATAAACACAGCGCTAAAAGAATTCTGGGACTTGCAAAATCAAATCAAAAGTGAGGCCAAAAATAGATGTTCAGCCCTACAGTGGACACCATAAACGTGTGTGTTAAAATGTGACTTAGGTAGACAGCACAAACACTTCAATGAATCATTGTGTGATTGATTAAGCAAGTTAAACTAACGAGGCACAAATCAATCAAAGAGACTCATTGCTTTCTAGTAAACAAGAGTATGAATTTTTCTCTCAAATCATTACAAAATCCAATGACTATAGACTCTATCTAAATGAAGGATTTTCAAAGCTAAGCTAAATGAAATACAAGTTTATCCAAGTTAAGCTAAGATTAATCCATTATTGAGAAAATGAAAGTAAGATTCTTATGATTTGATTCTGCAAATGCACAAAAACTAAATGAACTATGACTATGATAAGCAATTAACATTAATCTATCACCAACTTGAAGACAATACTCTACTTTCCAATTCTCTCATTTTAGAAGAATGGAAGCCTGATTATATAGAAATGCTCTAAAAAATGAACAGACGAGATCTATTAATGATCGATGATTGAGATTGATCCCAAGCTAGCGCAATCCATGTGCAACTGATTTGATTGGTCGAGACTCAAAGTTGAAGAATCAATTAACTCCAATGATTAATCAGTCATTTTGGAAGTTACCAAAGTTGATTAGAAAGTTGGTAAATCAAATGTTGAGTTAACATAACTGATTGAATAGTTAACTAATTTTTTTCCAAAATTATAATCAGTTGGCTGAACTAAACTGATTTGATCAATCAGTTAAGTTACTGATGACTCGAGAATAAAATTTTTGGTTTGTTTAAATGAATATATTTTCCTCCAAATTATGATGACATAATTAATTTAATCCCTTTTTGTGATTAATTGACAATTCTTATTTATTTAATCAATATCCTAAGACAATACTTAAATAAATAGTATTAGATTGATTTAATTATCAACAAAATTAGGATTTAGGAATTAATTAATTAAATAGGATTAAGTGTAATGATTGAATGGGACCTAGAGTTTAGGTCAAAATCAGATTAATAAGTTGAAATGCCTTAGATTAGGACTAAGGGGATTTAATCAAGATTAGGGTTTTCTTGATGAACAATTGAGATTAGGGACTTGGGGTTTTGTAGACCATTTTTGGGTGATTACAGATGTTAGTTATAGCTTACAATCTATTTCTTTCCTCTAGTAGTAGTTTTTTATGTTGATTTGTTGTTAGTGTATTGTAATTCTCGTTGTTAGTGATACCTTTGGGTTGTGGTTTTGTAAGGGAAAGAGCCCTTATTTTGTTGTTTATTAATATAAAAATAAAATAATGACAAGTAACTTACAAGAAGATTTGAATCTTGTTTTGAGACTCTAGATTTGTATTCTTTTGTATGCCATACATTGTGCCAAAATTGAACTCATTTTTTATTTTTTTCAATTTCACTTAATGTTTTAAAATTAAACTATATTATTTTTTCCTATTGTTTGAAATTTAGATTGCTTGAAGATTCCATTACTTTCATACAATAATTCTAAGATTACTGAGTAGACTAAAAATAATTTAATATTATATAATTTTTTTGAAAAAAAATGGTGAATTTTTCTTATATTGATTATTATTGTCAATTAGATCAAATGGTTAAAAAGGTTTTTGGTTCTCCTTTTCATATTTCCAAATCGTTTGGAAAATCTAAATTTTATTAAGAAATGAGTGATAGATTGCCTATTTTATTAAAACTATTTTTTTGACTTTTTCAATACTTCTAGCAACATCTGAATGTTGACAATTGTTAACTTGTCTCCTTTTCTTCCCAATTGCATGAATGATTCAAATATCTCATAAACAACGTGTTAATCCTTCTAAAAATATTTTCATTTAATAATTACCCATTTATCATAATAAATCATCACAATTTATCATTAACTAGCTAGACATAAAAATGTTAATCAATAGCCATTAATCATAGTCAATGCTTCACAAAATCAAGCTATTGTTTGTAAATATATTGGAAAGACATTGTAAATATGGGGTAAATTTTTATTATAAATAATACAAGTATGGCATTTTATAGGCTCATCACTCCCCCTAGCTGAAATCTTATTTTTCCTCAAGCAGAGGATAGGCATTAGTTAAACATGAAGTCTACCAAACTGAAATACTGTGATTGGCATATCCTTTATTGTTTAAGACTATCATTGCCCTTTTTACTTGTTTTTTTTCTACAAAAAAAGATATAAAAATATTCTTTCTACGCTTTTTTGGTTATCATCATTTCATGAACTTGGTCCATCATCTCTTCAGTTGTATATAGTCATTTGCATAAACTTGTATTGTTACCATGATTATGCTTTATTATTATCATTGTCTTCTTCCTAGTCTCATTCGTTTCAATTTCATATTTTGTTATCTTTGTGATATCTTCATTATACAATCCATTTATTGTACTTTCCATTATTGATTGTTTCTCTTACACATTTTATGATTTGAATTCTTGTCGCAAGCTTGCACTTTGCTAATTTTATAATTCATTGCCTCTTTTCATTTCTTGTACTTGCATCAAGACTACATTATTCTACTTTCTATCAGCCATGCCTCTCAAAATTCTTCATATTCATTATCATTTTCATTAAGGGCTTCCTTTTGTATTTTGATGTTCCTTTTAACTTCCCTTTACTATTTCATTCTTATTTTATCATAGCTATCCCAGACACATTTGTCTTTTCTCATTTTAGATCTTGCAATAATGGAAAATAGAAATTAATAAAGAAACATAATCAAATGAAGCAAACACAATCACCATGAATGTAGGAGGTAGGTATGAAAATATATAAGCAATGTCATCCTCCTATGGATTAGGTGAATACAAGGTGTGCATGCTTCCCCCAATTGAAATGTCATTTGTCCTCAAATGACAATGTATGTATGCAAGTAGAAAAGTAAATCAGTTATGAAGCATATAATTATAGTAATGATAAATGATAAACATATTTTAATGCACATATAATCAATTACTAAAAATTATAAATATTACCAATATATGAAAATCATAAATGTAGTGCCATTTGTGTTGTTGTGAAAACTTGCAAAATTGGTGAATAGATGAAATTATAAGTCTCAAAATTTCTGAATGTATAGATCCCTCCGACAATGTTGCATATTTAACATTGTTAGTTATTGTAGGTCTCCTCATACTTGGTGTAGGTTGACTATTTAATCATACAACATTTGTTGCAAGAAATCTACAAAATATTATTACTATAAATTGGCTTCTAATACAAATTTAGAAGGCTTCTATTTACCATTAAATAAAATATGATTCTAGTCCAATTGGACAACACCATAAAATAAAGATTCTCGATCCTTGAAAACCCAACTATCTAATGGAAACTTTTTGACAAGATATGAAAATAGTCTCTTCCAAAATTGAAGACTCGAATCACTCTTAACATTGAAAGATAAATAACTTGAAATATGACCAACCAACTAGCTACGAACACCTTTGAAGTATTCATTTAGATAAGATAAACTTGGGAAACAAACAAGACTAGACAACTAGTAACTATGATTCAACAAAAAAAGACATCTAATACATTGTGAAACATCACTTATTGAATTTCAAACCTATCCTACCTACACTAACTAGAAAACAATACTTTCTCAAATAAAGCCATTGACTGGTAATGTGAAATAGCTACCTTTCCTTAGCAACTTACAATGCTTCACATGCATATGAGAAACCAAAAATACTTGCACCATCAAAAGAAACTTAATGAACAACTACAATAATTTTGGAAAAATATTAACAAACTTATTTACCACTTCACTTTGATCATATATATTAATGTATTGAAGTGGAAGAGTAAGTTGAAACTATTCTTCTTCAACTACAAATACAAATTCATCTTCATCTTCAATTTTAACTTCATGATTTAGGTGCAAGCCTAACATGTGATGCTTTGTTTACCTCCATCAAATCTAGATGCATTATAGGAAACCCTCGTGAAAGAATTTTTTTTACCTTGTTCATTTTGTGCTAATGGGTTGCTTCTTTATCCTCTTTTTGATTTGTAAAGTTCATTTTGTGTGACTCTAAGTCATCTTGAAATTGGCCTTCTTCGACATCTTATTTAATTTTTTGCATGAGAGAATTAATTTCCACTTTATTGCATCTCTCTTATTGAAGTAGGAATTTTGATTTGATATCACATTCATCTTGACTAATAGCCTTGTGTGAGTTAACTTCTACATTTTAAAAACAAGGATGTCCTCATTTTCCTTCTCAAAAACCAACACCTTATTATCAATACATGAATAAAATTTCTCTATGATGATAGAGAATATGTCTTCTTTGATTTCTAAACTTGTTGCAAATTATATTCGCTCTTGGTTGTTATGCTTATCTTTCCTAAATAACATGCAAACAAAAATATCATTTATAAATATTTATTCTTTAAAAAAATTATTTAAAAAATTTTCATAATAAAAGAGAGAACATGCAATTATATGATTTTTTTTTAAACAAATTTATTTAATTATTATATATTTTTTGAAAAAAATCTTTAGAATCTAAATATATATGTGTGTTTTTTTATATTGAAAACAAACCATGCAACACATTATTAATTTAAATATGAATATAATTTCAATAAAGAGATTTTCTATTTAATTAACTAATTTGATTTATATACAAAATCAATCCCCTTTACGTCTTCCATGCAAATATTGATTTTAAGATATATTTTCCTACCAAAACTCTATCATGCAATTTTTCCCCATTTCATATTTTCAACTGTCAATCCATGTCTACATCCTAAAAGATAATCTCTTTAACAATGATAACATATAAATTATTATTATTATTATTATTATTCCCCCAAAATTCAAACCATCCCAAAAACCCTAACTAGGAAAACAATACTACATTTCTTGAAAACTAACACTTTTTAATGAAACCCTAATGCCCAGAACAAAAATCTGATACACAAACATGAAGGAGAAACCACAAAAATGATTCAATAACCTACTTCTCAAATTTAAGCAATTTAAAAACACAATATCAAACAAGGAAGTTTCAAACACAGGATCCTAGTAGCTCATATGCATAGAAGACAAGGATCTAAACAACTAGAATAATCAAGTTACAAAATCCTACCTTAATAACTGATGAGAAGACCCGATACAAATCCCAAAGCAAGCACGATTCCAAAATTCTCCTAAGCTTTGAATAAATTCTTTAACCACCTGAATTCTCCTTCCACCTAATTGAACTGCCTCCAAATGACTTTCAATTTAAATATATAGAAAACCAAGTAATTAGGTTTACAAAAGTGCAACCCTAATTAGGAATATTAATTATTAATTAAAATAAATACTTTAATTTCAATTTCACTTAAAATAATGCACAACTTAACTTTAAAATAAAAAATCAAAGTCATAAATCAAAAAGCATGAGAATATTTTAATTAAATTAAGTAAATTAATCATGCAACTTAAAGTAATATTTAATAATTTAATTTGCACAATTAATTACAATATTTGAATTTAATATTTATTAAATCTTAATTATTCAATTAAGACTTAATAATTAAATGAATTAATTAAATATAGGCATTTAATTATTAAATAGACATATATTTAATATTTTACCTTGATCCAAGGTGCAATAATTAACATCAATATTTACCATAATTGCTCATTAAATAAAACAAGCTAAAAGCATCATAATCCAACTAAAAATCATGCAAATAGGAAAACAACTAAAACAGAGACACAAACACACACACAAACAAGCTCACGAATCCACGTCACCTTGACGGGTTCAAATAGGATAGTTAGTCATATTCTTGACCAAAACCAGGACAAAATAAGGGTTTAGGGTAGGGATTTAGGCCTAAATATCATCTCCACTCTTTTACCATTGAGACATTATGATAGGGCACACTCACTCCTGCCAATTTAGGGAAGACGTTACCCGGTACCTGCAAACTTGTCATCACAAAGATGAACATGCATACATATAATATAACAAAAAATGGTTGAGATCAATTTATCGTGTGGATCTCGTCAAACCAAGTTACTAAGACTCTATCTCATACCATATTAAACACACCAAACAGAAATGTAAAACATACAAATGATCCATGTGCATACAATATAATTTCAGTATTGTCAGTAAATCCTTAATCAAAATGAAATCATAACATATAAATAACCATAAACCATCTGTTACACCTAATGTAACACAACTATCCAAACGATTAATAATATGGAAAAGCAATACATGAATATCCTCAAAACCAACTAAACTAACCAACACACACATGAAAAGGCCTAAAATAGCTTGGCCACTGAAACTGAAAAGAAAACTAAGGGGTGGGTATTATAAAAGATTCTCCACTTGGGACTATGTTACAGGAAGAAATGTGGTAAAATGGATAGTTTTAGAATATTTACTGACATGGTTGGGATGAATGTAGGCACAATATCCACTGATGAGATCGCGAGAGCATTGGTCGCCTACGATGGAGCTATAAGAGAATCTCACAAAAGAGGAGTGGGGATTGTTTACAACACTCGGGTTGGACCATGTGCACCAGTGGCCTCAGCTACAAGTGCAGAAAGGGATGATGACCACCCTAGTGGAGCAATGGTGTAGAAATACAACCACCTTCCACTTGTCGATCGAAGATGTCACTATCACATTGTTAGATGTGTTGAGGATACTATGAATTTCGATCAGAGGATTGATCCTGCAGTATAGATTAGAGGATGTAGAGCATTATATAGAGCTCATATTTCAGATATCTAGGAGGAAGATTCCCATGGATAAGATACAGATTCCATGGAATCCCACCATAGATATCAATTTTCCCTAATTAACCTTGTACCTGGCAGGATTGATCGGAGGTCGCATGTTGGCTGACCTCTCAAGACATGGATTTGAGATGGGCTGGGTGAGCACGCTCACAAAGATATTAGAGTTGAGTACCACCTTCTTCTAAGGGTACACTATCCTGGGTTAGCTCTACTATAATCTGTATACATGTGCATACTGTCGTGTGCAGAACCTGGGCACGAGGGTGACTTTACTACTAGTGTGAGCATGGGAGCACATTTTAATGCTCTAACTAATCTAGATCTGGGACACGAGACAACATAGAGAGCCATACACCTACCGCTACAGTCCTATGATGAGATACACCTTAGTTGGATAGACCAACTACTAGAGGTGGATCATAGACGAGAAGTTGGCATTCACGTAGACACCTTAAAGAGCATCTGAGCCGTGGGGATACCTAGATGAGCATATAAGGGTTGAGTACGAGGAGGAGGATATCCAATACCTTGAATTTGTTCAGACATATTGTTGGTTGATGGGTCGAGCCATCCACCATATTAAGTGGTACCATCCCTCATGTATGATGAGACAGTTTAGGGTACAATAGGATGTAGTCTCGAATGACACACTACACCCTCATGTGAAGCAAGATGTGGATTTATGGGAGAGATAGATAGATGTCTTAATATTCAGAGTGACTTGGAGGACCATGTCACTAGCACAATGGATATGGAGGCTAGATGTGGATGATGTTGGTATGTCATTATTTTATTTAGCATGATGCACAAGACATATCTGTATGGTTGACCGATCCACTATAGATAGCTCCCCATGAGAAGTAGGCAGGAGACATAGATATTGACGAGGGGGAGATGGGGGGATCAAGGAGGAGATGGAGGG
>MU223799.1:853620-868411 GCA_018584345.1 Thuja plicata
GGGGGGGCATCGACACATTGAAGGAGATTGCAGACATAACCATAAATTCCCCAGTGATAGGTACCACATGGATAGGTTTCATAGGTATAGGTTTTTGTAGTATAGGTACCAATAGCACGACTAGTAGGACCACAGGTAAAGCCATCACCTAGGGTGGTGACACAGGAAGAACATGATGCACTACAATAGAGGTTGGATGACCTGAACCAAGAGAGGCACCAGATCTAGGCATGTTTGTACAGCGTGTGAAGGGAGTTAGAGATAGAGAGGCAGGATCATGCCACTACTAGATCTAAGAGAGATAGTTTGGAAACTGCCTTGGATGATCTGCAGAGGAGAGTGGAGGTTGGGGAGTTCGTGGTGGTTGTGAGGGAGGTGGGGGGAGATGATGATATATGTCGGCAACTAGATGCCATGACCACAAAGAGGTACATGTGGCATAGGAGATCCAACACATACAGGGTAGAGAGATATATCACTTGATAGGAAGATACTCTCCCAGGGGTAGCACATATTATTTAATATGTTATGGCTACCCAGAGGAATGCAGGGAAGAGTGGGCAAAGAGGCTCAGTAATACATGAGACTCTACTACTAGGAATTTCCAGAGGACTAGAGATAACCACCCTACTCAAAGAGGACTTCCTCATAGATGATAAGAGTTAAATCATAAATATTGGTGGGTATGAGACCACACAGGGACAAAGAAGGAGAGGGAGGGCCCTCCTAGTCAACCATATGAGAGCCCCTCAGAGATATTGATACACATGTTTTTTGGGATTTTGACACACATGAGATGAGATGTACAATGACACCTAGGTGCATCTATCATGTATATATGATGTATATTTTTGATGTACCATTTGATTGGACTATTTGATGTAGTTTTTATGATGCTATGACTCTAATGGACTGTGATGGACTGTGATGGACTCTACATTATTTTATGAGCTATATGATGATGCAGATAGTCCTATATGATGTTTGTTATTATAATTTGTGGATGCATTATGTTTCTATATGATGTGTGTGGTCATACTATGTGATGTGATGCATACTATATGATCATGATGGTGATTTCTAACACTTGTGATGCAGGGTGTATATAATTTTATACTATATGTTATGATTATGATGATGGTTCTAACTTATGTGATGTAGGTGAGCTTTGAGTATGTATAGGATGTGTAGATGATATGTATGTAGGATGGAGGTTTATGATTATGATAATGTATGGATAATACATTTATTTATGATGTGATGTGTGCATGTGGACATATATGATGGATATAGTTTTTTATGGATGTGATTGATATATAATGATTAATGAAGTAGATAAATACAAATGAATGTAATAAATAATGACAACATGTGGATAATCTGTATATATGAATGGATCAAATGTAATAAGATGGAATTAATGGAATGAACATAATAATAACTAATGATTCTAAATGTATAATGGATATAGTATTGATAGGGATATAATGCACTAGATAATAATGGATTAATGTAATGAGCTAAATGTAATGAACATAATATGATGTGAAATATGAAATACAATCCTAATATAAATGTAATTAAGCAACGAAATGCCTCTAAATATGATATGTAAGCAAATGAAATGAAGATGATGTGGGCCTGTCCAAATGGATTAATAACTAGGTACAACTCCCATACTCATAGATTGGACATCTTCACTAACCAGCTATTTATCCTATGACAAGGTTCCTTTAATATGTCAACCCAGGGGCATAAACTTGAAATGGTTCTCCATAATATATGCACTTAGTTTCCATTATAGTCATGCTAACTATTTCTTGTAAAGGAAAGTTGTAGGAAAGTAAATACTTGGAAGTAAACCTACTTGAATCCTATCTACCAAAGCATAAATAATCATGAAAACTAAGTTAAATTTTATTAGGCATGAACTTCTCTACCCGCTTTGGCTACATGAGCAGACACGTGAACTATTTCTGTGTGGCTACAGGAACAGACAAAGAACTAAACAATAACTATAAAAATAATAAAAATGAAAAGGATCACTCACCAAGTGGCCTCCCTTGGGTGAATGAATCCAAGTTATTTAACATGCTATATAATTGGAATAACCATTGCTTTATTCACATCACTGAACTTGATTACACATGGTATCTTGAAACTAGAAACTATATTGCTGAAAATAATTACATCAGTATCAACCTAGTGTTGATTGATTTCTCCTTAACTAGCGTACTCTCGAAGGGTGCTTCAATAACTTATTTATACTAAATTTTATAACTAACTAGCTTTAACTTTTTTACCACTTCCAACAAAATAAGTGGATGTACTTATTACATTAAAGCAGAAATTAGAAACTTCCTCAACAAGAAAGAAACAATCTTCTTCTTATTTGTGGGAGAGAATATAAGATAACTACTTCCTAGATTTTTTGTACATTAAAAAATCACTAGCTGATCCAACCAAGAAGTAGGCAAATCAATTGGGTCTTCAATGTTGTCCTTACTGAATACCTCGATCCAAGAACTTGATGAGATCCACTGGATTTCTACTTGGTCATTCCTCCTTGTTGACTTGTTCCTATAGTGAGGGTTAGGAGCACAAAACATGCATATACATTCATTTCCACATTGCATTCATTCAGTAAATCTGAGATCTCATAAATATTCATACATCACATGGCTGCAGGAAAATAAACTACTTGGTTGCGAAAACTCATTACGCTTCAATCATTCACAAAGGAATAATATAAAGATAACTAAGGTTCAAAACATCAAGTATTCTTCTAAAATAATATATAAGTCGATAGCTACATGACCATCAAATATTGTTAATATTGTTCGAAGTCTTAGACCTATAATAGTAGAAGAGTCTTCAACACCATAAAACTTATAACAGTTTTAAAACAAAGCAGTATAAACATAGATAAACTTGGTCATTATTTGGCCCATCATTCCCCCAACTTAAGGTCTTGTTGGTCCTCCAGCAACTGCAAAGTTTATGATCTTAGTATTGATTCTGTAGTATGTGGTTGAACTTTTTCCTGCTCCCCCTTTTCCTAAGCTCTAGTAGTATCCCTTTCTCTCCCTCAACCTTTGCCACATGGTCACTTCTTCATCCATGGCATACTTATTACTATTGCCAACCATTCTCAAAACTAACCAATGTAAAAGTGGAGGCTGGAAGTTTAGACGAATCCAATGGTCTTTCCTTGCTTGACCTAGTTCAATGTACCATGGTGCCCTTTTTGTTGCAACTACATAATTTTGTGGGGAATGTGGCTCAACCTTTTTTAATTCTCAGACAAACTATTCCATCACTGAATGATGGATCCAAGGACTAGTTTTCCTTCATGTCTATCCATTTTATCATACTCTCAGAATGCATCTTACCTTAAACCCTAAATGCTTGCCATGTGATCATTTTTTATGAATAACTACAACCAGTCAAAGTAGAGTTTCTTCGCCTCCTTGCACTCAGCTCTTATAACCAATGGAACATCTGCCTCTTCATGCCTATAAGGTTTAGCCTGAAGTTCCTTGCTAGTATCATTTTGTATCCATGAGATAAATCCTCATAATTTTATGTCTCTTATGTGAGCAAGTGGTTCCAATTGGTATCATGAGGAACAACAAAATTTAACATATTTCATTGTTTAACATTGGGTTTCCATGGTTGATAAATCTCTCACCTTGGAAATTGAATAGTGTGTTATCCCTCACAAGGGTTACTTTTTCACTTCTTTCATGATATCTCTTTGCATTCGTCCCTTCCATGGCCTCATAGGAGTTGTGACCTTCTTGGCTTGGACTGGGTGTTGTCTATGGATATTGTCTTGATGTTGTTAAAGATGACTTTATCCTTGTTCTTTCATTTCCTTAACATGTCAAAATAGTATGTATTTTTCCATCTTAAGGAGGGGGCATATATACGGCCTCCCTTGTTCTATATTATGCAATTTTGTTCTAACCTTTTGTTTTGCAGCATGCTAAATACTCTGAAGGTAACACACATAAGTTGCTAAATCTTGAAGAGATACACATTCAATTACAATTCAATATGCTAAATCCTCGTAAGGTAACACACATAAGTTGCTAAATTCTGAAGAGATACACATTTTAAAAATGTATTACATGGTTATATAAGGATATGGATTTATGGGTACTTCATAAATTCCATTAGAAGATGCACTACATACATACACAAAGCTGCCAGAAAGCCCACAACTTTATGGGGTGACTATCAAGTGCTTGCTTGCCGGGCCATCCTATCCTTTTTGTGGTTCACAGTGAGATACACACATCTTACTGGGTGAGCTAGCCACTCCTCTCTCTCTCTCTTTCTCTTTGACTGACAGTTTCTCTCTTGTTGTAATCTTGGGGTTGACAAATACTTAAGTCCCTGGGGGCTTGAGGATTCCTTTGTCCCTTTTGATTCCAATAAGATTATCTTTTCTTTATGATCTCTTTTACCAAGAGTTTGCATCGATTCCATACTCTTGCTAAAGTGGGGGCTAAATGTATCATCGAAAAATGGAAGCACTTCCATTTTGGACTGGTTTAGCCCTCTGAGTAAGTGGTTTGGGGTCATGTCAAATGCCTTGAATGGGTCTTTGACTTGGATATGCTTTTCCCCCCTGATTCTACCCTATTTTCCACTTTTCTCCTACCTTTTCTGGCATTCTTCTTTGTCATTCTAAGATTCTTGACCTTAGGGTCAAGGTAGAACTTCTAGGTCAATGTCAACCTTGACCCTGACCTAGGTCAGGGTTGACCTCGACCTTGACCTAGGGTCCAAATTTTAGGTTCCCAAAGTTTTCGGATGTCGGGCTTCGGAAAGATTTAATTCCCACTTCCAGGTCGGCTATTTTGGTCTTCGAGGCAATGAATATTGAAATTATATTTAATATAGGTCCACTTCTAGGGGTATATGTATAATGGGAATTTAATTCTCCTATGTAGACCTCTCTAGAAGATTGTGCCCTAGATTTGTATATAGGGAAGCTTTCTCCTCTCGTTTTCTCTAAGAGGCAAGAGGCAAGAGGAAATTCCATCCATCCAAATTCTATGCATAATCTATTGAAGGAATAATTCAATCATTCAAGCATCTAATTCATCAAGGAGATCCATTGGTAGCCATTGAAGGATTAAAAGCTCTATGTAGCTCTCTTGTTGAAGATTTCTCCATCCACATCCATGCAAGCTTCTTCCTATTCCAAGATCCATTCAAGATTGATGTTGAAGATCTACAAGCAATTGATTTGAGACATCCTACATCCTACATTCTACACTCTACATTCATTTGGAGCATACATACTTGTGGATCCAAGGATTCGAATCCTCTATAAGGGTTTCTATACAAGCAAGGTGAATTCATTTATTTACTTTGTTTATCTATACAATTTTAATTATATTTTAAGGTTAATTCCAAAACTGGGGTTTTACCAAGGAAAACCCCTCCCTCCAAAAAAACAAAACCATTTTTATTGTAGGTACAGGTACATGACAACAAATTCAAGAGCAGATTTGGATACCCTTTTCAGCCAACTTCCAGCATCCGCGAACAGAATTTCCGTCGAAGCAGTGCAGGTGAAGGTCGACATTTTGGGGTACAATTGTACCCCCACAAAGAGGTCAAGGTCAACCTAGCTTAGAAAAGAAAAATATTTATTGGTTTTGTAGATCTCACAGTTTCGGTTCAGGAATTGGAAAATCAATAGTTTCTGAGACCATTTGACAGGGTTTTCAACAGATTCTTTTTCAGAGGTATGTATTTTATTCCATTATCCTTTGCAAAACATTTCCATATCTACATTCCTTATTATTAAAATTAAATATAAGTGGTTAAATATGGCATAGGGTCTCTTTTATGTGCTAATTCCCATTGTTCAAAACCCTATCTAAACCCTATCCATATTTTCCTTCTTACAGTCAGTAAACACTAAGTTTATTTACTGCTATTTGGTAAAGACTAGAAAAAGGATAAACAGTATAGTCACAGAGCAGTATATATGTGATAAGATTACAAAAAGGCATACATCTTGTAGGACTGAAGATAACTAGAGGAATTATATATGTGATATAAGTTTTGGTTGGATTATTGGATTATTTTTTGAGGCCACTAATTCACCCTCCTCTCAGTTATTCTAACAAATGGTATCAGAGATAGTGTGGTTGGAAGAGAGTTTACAGCCTCAAGCTAAAGATCACAAGCTGAGTAAAAGGGATGTGCCTAAGTTGAACAAAGACAACTTTGTATCATGGCAAAGCAAGATAAGACTCCACCTATCAGGTATTGGAAATGATGTCACACAATACTTGGATACTGAATTTTCTTGACATACTAGACCTCTAACAGTTGATCAATTGAGAGAGAAACATGAACACAATTATATGATGATAGAACTTGCTTCCTCACTCTATGATGCTGAATTTAAAAATGTCAAATCTAATGACATATAACTAATTGAATGTTTGAAGATGTTAAGTTGATCACCGAAATGCAGAAAGATAATGCAAGACATTAAATCAGTTAATGGATTGTATTGTCATTGATGTAAACTTGATATAATATCATCAGTTATAATCAAACTGTCAAAGACTTCATAGAATAAAATAGATAAATATTATGTTTTTAGTAATGCATAAAAGACCAGCATTCACTATGTGACTTCAAACACCGACAAATAGTGGAACCCGACAGACAAAGGTCACTGAAAGTCAAGTCATAGTGATGCCCGAGCAAGAACATCAATGAGAAAATTCACAAGCATACCCGACGACCAAAATCATAGTGTAAATCAACAGATAGACAAGCCTGAAGGAAAGACAACCCTGACAAACAGACAACCCTAATGGAGAAACCCAAGGAGAACTGGAGTGTTTACTGAAGCTATCAAAGAGACAAAACACTGAAATTAACTTGAGTTTAGAAACGACAAAATATCTAGCTGGCAGAGCTAAATATAGACTTAACTGGTAGTTATCATTTTTTCATCGACAAGATAAAGCCAGAGATAAGTAAAGGATTTAAAGTTGTTTTGTTCAGTTGGCAAGAAGATCTCTGTGAGATAAAATAGGAGTTTTGCTTTAAATCGGATTGGATAAGATTGTGGATCACACCAAGATCAAGAAAATCAACAACCTTACAATGGTGATATCATGTCTATAAAGAGACAAATTAATTCATTACAAATTAAGCGGATTGAATGAAAAAGAGGATGCTAAAGAGAAACTGATGAAGAACAACTTCATACAGTCCTGATCAATCAAGCTAAGAAAAGAGCTAAATATTTATGTAGACACCAAGCAATAGAGCACAGCATCACCGAGTAGAACAAAAGTGGAGCAAAGGTATTAAAAGGACATATTGATCAGATTAGTTTTATGAGCTTACAATAGATCTGAAAATATGCAAGTATAAGTTGTATATGTGAACTGATCATACTGTTTTAGTTTAACCATTGATTTAGAAAGTCTCTTAACCGAGCAGGATTTAAAGATCCTTTCTATATTGAGATACATCCCAAGGAGTATCAAAAATTTTGGTCATGAAGATAGCATAAGATGTCAGATACCATTTGACAAACTAGAAGATTTTGGACAAGGAAGGTAGCATAGGAGTGCCCAATATCAAGTGAAAAAATAATCTTTTAAATCCTCTAACAAGGTCACACTTAATAGTGTGTTTGTAACCTTTAACAGGGTTGGCTCTTCACCAAGCTCACTTTAGAAGAGTGAAAATTTTGGGTTACCGGTCCCAAGTATTTTTTCCCAATAGGGTTTCCACGTTAAAAATCCATGTGTCAATGTGTTTATGAGTCATTACTTTAGTATTTTGCATTACACCTAGCTAATTTGAATTGATCGGTATACTCTAAGTAATTTACTATTTTTCGGTAAATTAACAGATTGCTATTCGGTAAACATAAAGAATAAGGTTTAACAAAACATTCCAAGCAGTAGTAATTTGGTAAGTATATTTGAAGGCATTCATCTTATAGGACTGAAGATAACTAGAGGCTTAATGTTGTGGTACTAAATTTTTGGGTTGATTAATTGGAATATTTTTAAGGCCACTGATTCACCCCNCCCCCCCCCCCCCCCCCCCCCCTCTCAGTTATTACTAACACTTGGTATTAGAGCTTGTGTGCTTAGAAAGGGAGTTTAAAAGCTCAAGCAAAAGATCACAAGATAAACATACGAGATGTGCCCAAGTTGAATAAAGACAACTTTGCATCATGGCAAAGTAGAATAAGACTCCACCTATTAGGTATTGGAAATAATGTTACTCAATACCTTGATAATGAATATGTGTTTCCTATAGGACCTCACACTCTTGAGCAATTAAGAGAAAAGCATGAGCATAATTGCATGATGATAGAACATGCCTCATCACTCTCCAATGCTTAGTTTAAAGATGTCAAAACATGTACCTTTGCAAAGCAAATGTGGGATAAGCTGAAGTTGGTACATGGAGGAGATGCTAATGTACTAAGAGCCAAGGCAGAAAGCCTAAGAGGGAGGTTTGATGACCTAAGGATGAAACAAGGAGAAAATATCACTCAGTATAGCTATAGAATCAAAGAGGTAGTCAATGTTATCTGAGGAGTTGGAGGTGTACTTGAAGAGGAGACAGTGGTAAGTAAAATCTTAATAACCTTACTGCCTGTATATCCTATTAGAGTTTCTTCTATTCAAGAAATCTGAGCAATTGCAAACAATACAGTTACTCTAGATAGTTTGATTGGTAGACGGATTTCATTTGAGATGAATAAATTTGATAATAGTGTCTTACCATCTATAGAATCTACATTCAAATATTCTATGAAAATAAGTAAGTCAAGTCATAGACATACTATTAGAAATGATAGTGAAAGTGATAATGAGGATCAAGGACTTGATGAGATTGAAGCACTAATGGCAAGAAGATTGCAGAGAGGCAAAGGTAAATACACAGATAAATTACCACTTGTATGTTTTAATTGTAAAGAGGTTGGACACTTTGCTGCAAGATGTCCAAATAGAAGAAAAGATGATAGAGGTAATGACAGATCATATGAGAAGAAGTTTGATAGAGGTGATAACAGAGATTATTGAAGCAACTGACAATCTGACAAAAGAGATATATGAGACTATAGGGACAAAGGGAAGAAAGATTGTTACCTAGTCGAGAATAGAGCTGATGACATTGACACTGAATCAGAAGAAGACATTGAGATGGTATTTGTAGCCGTGAAGGATGATTCAGACAAAGAAGGAGAAAGGTATGTAGAAACTACAATCATATCTAAAGTTAGTAAGAATGATGTATGGATTATAGATAGTGGCTACACTCACCATATGACCGGTGATAAACAAAAGTTTGAGACTTTTGAATAATATAATGGTGGTTTAGTAAGAATGGGAAATGATACACCTTGTCCAGTTGAAGGTAAAGGGACTATAATGTTGAATATCCTAATCAAATGTGAAAATGCTTACTGGGTATAAGGACTGAATTATAATATGTTAAGTGTTTCACAACTGAATAATACAGCTCACCGAGTGGCATTTGAAAATAAGAAGGAAAAGATCTTCAATGAATCAGGAAGGTTGATTGGAACCGCTGAGCAGACAAAAGGTCACCTTTTCTATCTTGATGACATTAACACCACTTGTATAATGGCTAGAAATGAAGAAATATGGTTGTGGCACAAAATATTGTGTCATGTGAATTTTGACAATATGACAAAGATAAGAAACAAAAGGAATGTCAGAGGCTTACCGAGCATGACTAAGCCCGAGCATATAATGTGCAAGAATTGTCAAAAAGGTAAGATGACAAAGTTTAGTTTCAAGAGTAAAACCCATACATCTAATTCAATTCTAGAATTAGTCCATATAGATCTATGTTGACCAATGAGGACAAAGAGCTACTATGGAGATAGGTATTTTATTGTCTTTGTTGATTATTATTCTAGAATGATGGCAGTTATGTTCTTAAAAGATAAATCAGAAGCATTCAAGATGTTTAAATGGTATAGGGATATGGTAGAAAACAAAGTGAAAATAAATTGAAATGCTTAAGGTCAAATAAAGGAGGGGGATTTAATTCAGATGAATTCACCAACTATTGCAATGAGCATGGAATTAAAAGATAGGTTTATGCACTGAGAACACCACAACAAAATGGAATTGCTGAAAGGATAAACATATCAATTGTTGACTGTACAAGAACATTGATGATTGAGAAGAGCATCACTCAAACTTTTTGGAGGGAAGCTATCAGTACTGTTGTCTACACATTAAACAGAGTAGAACTGAAGGAAACAAAGAAGACACCCTATGAGCTTTGGTATGCTCATACACCCAATGTAAGTTACTTTAGAATCTTTGGTAGTCAATGTTATATTTTGAAGGATGATAGAAATGGAAAACTTGAATCCAAAAGTGAAGAAGGTATCTTTCTAGGGTATTCAACCAAAATCAAGGCATATAAATGTCTAAACAAGTCATCTAACAAGATCATTGAAAGTGCAAATGTGAAAATAAACGAATTTGCAGAAAAGAATGATAAGGAAAGTAGAAGAGAACCAGAGGACTAAAATAGGTTTGTTTATACCAAACCTGACACTCTACCTGAGAAACAGTGTATTTCTCTCGAGCAACATAACATTGCACCTGAGCATCAGGCTGCAATTACCGAAAATCAGGAAAATCCTCAAGATGATGTTCTGAGCGATGGAGATCAGAAAAAAGGTCAAGAAGATGATCAGAATGATGAACAAAGAGCTGAACCAAAACTTGCCAAGTATGTCAGAAGACATCATCCATAGAATCAAATCATAGGAGACAAGAAGGTTGGAATGAGAACAAGAAGTAAGTGAACACTAGATGTTTACTTTGTGATTTTGAACCTAAATATGTTAATACTGCACTTGAGAATGAAGAATGGGTCAGTGCTATGAATGAAGAAATAAAATAGATTGAGAAGAATAGTACATGGATACTAGTAGAAAGACCAAATGATAATAATGTCATTGGTACCAGATGGATATTCAGAAACAAGCTGAATGAGAATGGAGAAGTCACAAGAAACAAAGCAAGGTTAGGATGCAATGGATATGCACAAGAAGAAGGTATTGATTATGGAGAAACCTTTGCACCCATCTCTAGACTAGAAAGACTTAGAATCTTACTTGCTTATGTTGTATTCAAAGGATTCAAGGTATACCAGATGGATTTCAAGTTTGCATTCCTTAATGGGATACTAGAAGAAGAGGTATACATTAATGAACAACCATAAGGGTTTGTTGATCCAGACAAGAGAAACATGGTATGTAGATTACATAAATCCTTGTATAGATTGAAACAAGCACCTAGAGCCTGGTATGAAAGACTTCACTCCTATCTCATTAGCATAAAATTTGATAGAACAAGTGAAAATAGCAATCTATACTTAAAAGAAGATATAGATGGTAATATTTTGATTGCTGAAATTTTTGTTGATGGTATCATTTTTGGGGGAAATAAATTGTTATGCAAATCCTTTGCTAATGAAATGAGCAAAGAATTTGAAATGTCTATATTTAGGGAGATCAAATTCTTTCTTGGTCTATAGATTCTTCAACAAGATGCAGGCATATATATCACACAGTCCAAATACATCAAGGAAGTGTTGAAGATATTTAAGATGGAAGATTCCAAACCAATTGGAACACCTATGGCTATTGGATGTAAGCTGAAAAAAGAAGACAAATCAAATGAGGTAAATCGGACCTTTTATAGATCAATGATTGGAAAACTAATGTATGTTGTTCATACCAAACCAGATATAGCAAATGTAGTTGGAATAGTTGCAAGATTCTTTGCTAATCCCAAAGAATCACATATGACTGTTGTTAAGAGAATTCTAAGATATCTGAAGAACACCAAGGACTATGGATTATGGTATAAAAGAGAAGGAAAATTTGAGCTACAAGTCTATACAAATGCTGATTGGGCTGGAAACATTGATGACCAAAAGAGCACAACTAGAGGAACATTCTTCATGGATGACAGACTTGTCACATGGATCAACAAGAAGCAAGGATGCATCTCTCAGTCGACTGCAGAAGTGGAGTATGTGGTTTCTTCTGCAAATTGATCCAATATTGAATGGATCAAATAGTAGCTGGAAGGTATGCATATGAAGATTATTGAACCGGTAACTATCAACTGTGATAATATAAATGCAATTAACATTTCTAAGAATCCAGTCATGTATGCTAAGACTAAGCATATTGCTATCAAGTATCACTATCTAAGAGAACAAGTGCAAGAAAAGGAGGTGATACTAGAATATGTTCAATCAAAGGAACAATTAGCCGATATATTCACCAAGCCATTACCGAAAGATACATTTGAGTACCTAAGACAGAGACTAGGGGTCCAACTGTTGTCTATCGGTCATTAAGCTGACTAGGAGGATGCATCAGCCTACACATAATCTAAAGATTATTCATGTTGATGCAAGCACCAGAGATGAATAACAACAAATACATCTGTACATAGTAAGGTACAAATATGCACCGAATACCAGAGACATTATATTTCTGATGGATAGGAAAATTTAAGAAATATATTATGAAAGATGATATAGAGAATTTTGTTTGGCATTGTTGTCAAAGGGAGAGATTATCTCATTATCATAAGGTAGGAGACTCGTTACCATAAAGATGAGATTATCGCATTGATCAACAAAGATTATATCATTATCATGAAGAGAAGTTCTTGAGAATCAAAAGAAAGAGTTAATCAATGTTAATCAATATTCAAAGGGAGAGAAATTGATTACATATGAAATATCCATCTAAGGGAGAGAAGTAACAAAGGGAGAGAGTTCATACAAAGAGAGAGATTGTTGTCAAAGGAAAAAGAGATTATCAAAAAGAGGATCAATCGAGTAGAGCACATATCAGAACAAAGACATTAGATGCTACATCTATCCAGTGAAGGGATTAAAGATTGAAGATAACCACTCTGCAAGAAACAAATAAAAGTTGTTTTGAGCTTATCAAAAGCCAGACATTTGTAATAGTTACAATAGGAAATTTTGATGAAACTGTTATATTTCATATTGTATTAGTAATAGTATAGTATGATAATGTAGTATGTTTCCATCAATGCCGCAAGGGAGAGATTGATGACATATAACTGATTGAATGTTTGAAGATGTTAAGTTGATCACAAAAATGCAGAAAGATAATGCAAGACATTAAATCAGTTAATGGATTGTATTTTCATTGATGTCAACTTGATATAATATAATCAGTGTCAAAGACTTCAGAGAACCAGAGAGGTAAAGATTATGCTTTCAGTAATGCATAAAATACAAGCATTCACTATGTGACTTCAAACACCGACTGCTAGTGGAACCCGACGGATAGAGATCACTAAAATTCAAGTCATAGTGATGCCCAAGCAAGAACACTGACAAGCATTAGCGACGAGAAAATTTACAAGCATACTCGATGGCCAAAATCATAGTGTAAACCGACGGACAGAAAATCTTGAAGGAAAGACAACCCCGACGGAGAAACCCGAGGAGAACTGGAGTGTTGACCGAAGCTATGAAAGAGTCAAAACATTGAAATTAACTTTAGTTCATAAATGACAAAATATCTAGCTGGCAGAGCTAAATATAGACTTAACTAGTAGTTATCATTATTTTCATCAAAAATTTAAAGCCAGAGATAAGTAAAGGATTTAAAGTTGTTTTGTCCAGTTGACAAGAAGATCTTTGCGAGATAAAACAAGAGTTTTTCTTTAAACCTAATTGGCTAAGATTGTGAATCACGCCAAGATCAAGAAAATCAAGAAACTAACAACGATGATATCATGTCTATAAAGAGACAAATTAATGCATTACAAATTAAGGGGATTGAATGAAAAAGAGGATGCTGAAGAGAAACTGATGAAGAACAACTTCATATAGTCCTGATCAATCAAGCTGAGAAAAGAGCTAAATATTTTTGTAGACATTGAGCAACATAGCATAGCATCACTGAGTAGAACAAAAGTGGAGAAAATGTATTAAAATGACATATTGATCAGATTAGTTTTATGAGCTTACAATAGATCTAGAAATCTGCAAGTATAAGTTGTATATGTGAAAAAATCATATTATTTCAATTTAACCACTAATTCATAAAGTCTCTTAACTGAGAAGGATTTAAAGATCCTTTCTATATTGAGATACATCCCAAGGAGTATCAAAAAGTTTGGTCATGAAGATAGCATGAGATGCCAAATACCATTTAACAAACTAGAAGAGTTTGGACAAGGAAGGTAGCATAGGAATGCCTAATATCAAGTGACAAACTAATTTTTTAAATCCTCTAACAAGGTCACACCTAACAGTGTGTTTGTAACCTTTAACAAGGTTGGCTCTTCACCGAGCTCACTTCAGAAGAGTGAAAATTTTGGGTTACTGGTCCCAAGTAGTTTTTCCCTTAACAGGGTTTCCACGTTAAAAATCCATGTGTCAATGTGTTTATGAGTCATTACTTTAGTGTTTTGCATTACACATAGCTATTCTGGATTAATCGATATACTCAAAGTAATTTACTATTTTTTGGTAAATTAACAGACTGCTATTCGGTAAAAATACAGAATAAGGTTTAACAAACCATTCCAAGCAGTAGTAATTTGATAAGTATATTTGAAGGCATTCATCTTATAGGACTGAAGAAAACTAGAGGCTTAATATTATGGTACTAATTTTTTGGGTTGATTAATTGGAATACTTTTGACTCCACTGATTCACCCCC
>MU223799.1:868424-879522 GCA_018584345.1 Thuja plicata
CCGTCTCAGTTATTACTAACAAAATCATACACCACTGCAAAGAAAATGTGGGACAAACTCAAGCTAGTACATGGAGGAGATAAAAATGTGCTAAGGGCTAAAGGTGAAAGCCTAAGAGGAAAGTTTGATGACCTAAGAATGAAAGAAGGAGAAAAAATCACTTAGTACAGTAGCAGATTCAAAGAAGTTTTCAATGTTATCCGAGGAGTAGGAGGTGTACTTGAAGAAGAAACAATGGTAAATAAAATTCTCTGAACCTTACTACCTGTTTATGCTATTAGAGTTTCTACAATTCAAGAAAAAAGAGCAGTAGAAAATAACAATGTTACTCTTGATAGCTTGATTGGTAGACTTATTTCATTTGAGATGAATAACTTTGATAGTAGTGTCTTACCAACTATTGAGTCTGCATTCAAATCTTCTCTGAAAATAAGTAAATCAAGTCATAAACACAATATAAGAAATGATAGTGAAATTTATAGTGATGAACAACAACTTGATGAAATTGAAGCACTAATGGATAGAAGATTGCAAAGAGGCAAAGGTAGATACAAAGGTAAATTACCACCGGTCTATTTTAATTGCAAAGAAATTGGACACTTTGCTACTAGATACCCTAACAAGAGAAAAGATGAAAGAAAAAATGACAGATCTTATGAAAATAAGTTTGACATAAGTGATGACCGAGATTACAAAAGCAACCGACACTCTGACAGAAGAGATCACCGAGACTACAAGGACAAAGGCAAGAAGGCTTGTTACCTGGTTGAGAACAAATCTGAAAATACTGACACCAAATCTGATGAAGATATTGATGTAGTATTTGTTGCTATGAAGGATGATTCAGTGAAGAATAAAGGTATGTATAAACTGCACTCATATCTAAAGTTGGTAAAAATGATGTCTGGATTATTGATAGTGGTTGTGTTCACCACATTACTAGAGATAAGGAAAAGTTTGAATCTTTTGAATATTATAATCGTGGATCACAAAGAATGGGGAATGACTCACCTTGTCCAGTTGAAGGTAAAGGAACAATCATGTTGAATAATCTGATCAGATGTGAAAATGCATATTGGGTGAAAGGACTTAACTATAATCTATTGAGTGTTTCACAGCTGAATAACACAGGACACCAAGTTTCATTTGAGAACAAAAAGGAAAAGATCTATGATGAAACAAGAAGGTTGATCGGTATCAATGAACAAACAAAAGGTAACATATTCTATCTTGATGATATTAAGACCACTTGTTTATTGGATAGAAATGTCATGTGAATTTTGACAACATGGTTGGGATAAGCAAGAAAAGGAAAGTAAGAGGCTTACCGAGCATGTCAAAACCCGACCATGTCATGTGTAAGAATTGTCAAAAAGGTAAAATGAAAAAGTCTAGTTTCAAGAGAAAAACCTACACATCTAATGCTATTCTAGAATTAGTCCATACTAACTTATGTGGACCAATGAGAACAAAGAGCTACTATGGTGATAGATACTTCATTCTATTTGTTGATGACTATACACAGAATGATGATTGTTATGTTCTTAAAAGAGAAATCAGAAGCATTTAAGATGTTCAAATTGTATAAAGCCATAGTTGAAAAACAAAGTGGAAAAGAACTAAAATGTCTAAGGTCAGATAGAGGAGGAGAATTTATTTCTAATGAATTCACTAACTTTTGTAATGAGCATGGAATTACAAGACAGGTTTCTGCACCGAGAATACCATAGCAAAATGGGATTGTTGAAAGGAGAAATAGATCAATTGTTGATTGTGCCAGAACATTGACAATTGAAAAAGGAATCACACAAACATTTGCAGAAAAGTTGTAAGTACTATTTTCTATACATTAAACTGAGTCCAATTGAAGAAAGACACCAATAAGACACCTTGTGAACTATAGAATGGATACACACCAAATGTGAGTTACTTTAGAATTTTTGGAAGTCAATGTTATATATTGAAAGATGATATAGATGGAAAGCTTGACTCCAAAAGTGATGAAGGAATATTTCTAGGATATTCTACCAAAAGCAAAGCTTATAAATGTCTTGACAAATCCTCTAACAAAATCATTGAAAGTGCAAATGTTAAAGTGGATGAGTTTGCTGAGAAAAATGATGAGGAAAGAAGAAAGGGACCAGAAGATTACAACATATTTGTCTACAGTAAAGAACCTGACACTCTGCCTGAGCAACAGTGTATCACTACCGAGCGACAAAACAATGCAACCGAGCATAAGGCTGTACACACCAAGAATGGAGAAAATGCTCACAATGCTAAAAAAAGTGATGATGAAGATAAAAATGAAGGTCAAGATGGTGATTAGAATGATGAACAAAGATCTGAACTAGTACTTGCCAAGTATGTCAGAAGACACCATCCACAAGACCAGATCATTGGAGACAAAAGAGCTAGAATGAGAATAAGGAGTAAGTCACTGAACACTAGATGTTTGATTTGTGATTTTGAGCCTAAATCTATCAATATTGCACTAGAGAATCAAGAATGGGTTAGTGTTATGAATGAAGAGATTGATAAGATTGAGAAGAATAGAACATGGACATTAGTACCTAGACTAAATGACAAAAATGTCATTGGTACCAAATGGATATTCAGAAACAAGCCGAATGAGAATGGAGAAGTCACAAGGAACAAAGCAAGATTGGTATGCAAAGGGTATGAACAAGAAGAAGGTATTGACTATGGAGAAACCTTTGCACCCGTTGCTAGACTAGAAGGAGTAAGAATTCCACTTGCTTATGCTGCTTTCAAAGGATTCAAAGTATACCAAATGGATGTAAAATCTGCATTTCTGAATGGGATATTAGAAGAAGAGGTATACATTGAACAACCTGAAGGGTTTGTTGATCCTAACAAGAGGAAAATGGTTTTTAGACTACACAAAGCCTTGTATGGATTGAAACAAGCACTGAGAGCATGGTATAAAATAATTCACTCTTATCTCATAAGTATTATATTTGTAAGAACAAGTGATAACAATAATCTATATTTAAAATGAGACATTGATGATAAACTTGTGATTGCTGAGATATTTGTTGATGATATCATATTTGGAGGTAATGATATGTTATGCAAATCATTTGTTGATGAAATGAGCAAAGAGTTTGAGATGTCAATGTTTGGGGGGATCAAATTTTTTCTTGGTCTACAGATTCTACAATAGGATAAAAGTATCTATATCACACAATCCAAATACATCAAGGAAGTTACGAAGATATTCAAAATGGAGGACTCCAAGCCATTCGGAACACCTATGGCAACCAGATGCAAACTGAAAAAGGAATACAAGACAACTAAGATAAATTAGACCTTATATAGATCTATGATTGGCAAACTAATGTATGTTATACATACTAGACCAGATATAGCACATGCAATTGAAATAGTTGCAAGATTCTCTGCTAATCCCAAGCAATCACACATGACTATTGTTAAAAGAATTTTGAGATTTCTAAAGAATACCGAAGAATATGGTTTGTGGTATAACAAAGAAGACAATTTTGAGCTTCAAGTGTATATAGATGTTGATTGGGCTGGAAACATAGATGATAGAAAGAGCACAAAAGGAGGAAAATTCTTTATGGGTGATAGACTTGTCACGTGGATGAGTAAAAAGTAAGGATGCATTTCTCAATCCACTACAGAAGCAGAATATGTGGCTGATGCTGCAAATTGCTCTAACATTGCATGGATCAAGAAATTACTGAAAGGTATGAATATGGAAATTCTTGAACCAATAATTATCTATTGTGATAATACAAGTGCTATCAATATTTCAAAGAACCCTGTGATGCATGCTAAGACAAAGCACACTGCTATTAAGTATCATTACTTAAGAGAACAAGTAGAAGAAAAATAAGTTATACTGTAATATGTACAATCCAAAGAATAATTAGTAGACATATTCACAAAGCCATTGCCAAAAGACACATTTGAGTACCTGAGGAAAAGACTAGGGGTCTGACCCTTGTCTACTGGTCACTAAGCTGACAAAAGGTTGCATCAGCCTACACATTATCAAATGATCAATCATGTTGATGCAAGATGAGATATGGACTGCAATGATATATTAGTACACAGAAAGGCACTTATTAGAACCGAACACTAGAGATATTGTTGGCTGCTACAGAGTTGTATTGCTGATGGAAAGAGTTATTCATGATATATTTATGTTTGGCATTGTTGTCAAAGGGAGAGAGATATCCATATGAAATATCCATCAAGGAATAGTACATCCTGAGGGAGAGAGATATCCAATAATGAAATATTTATCAGGGAGAAGAACATCAGTCAAAGGGAGAGCAAATATCAAAAAAAGAAGTTTCTACAAAAGGAGAGAAAGATTCAAAGAAACAACTATCCATCCAAGGGGGAGAATTGGAGAAAAGTTAACATTGCATATCTATCCAGAAAAGGGAGAAGAGATTCTACATCAAAGGGAGAGACAAAATTAGAAGTTGCTACATCTATCCATCTAAGGGAATGGAGAAAAGCACTCTACAAGAATCAAATCTAAGCTAGAAGAGCTTACCAAGAGTCAAATATTTGAATTGGTTATAGAACAATAAGTTTGGCATGTTACGGCATATTTAATATTATTTTGATAGTATGTTTCCATCAATTCCAAAGGGAGATATTGATAAACTATAATTGATTGAATGTTTGAAGATGATAAGTTGATGATCACCGAGCTACAAAAAGTAAATGCAAGACATTAAATCAGTTAATGTATTGTATTATCATTGATGTCAACTTGATATAATCTAATTGGTCATGTACATATTGTCATAGACTTCAAGAAACCAAAAAGATAAAGTTTATGTTATCGGTAAACATATAAAGCCAGTGTACACAGAGTGACAGTAAACACTGACGGACAGTGTACGCCAATGGACAGAGAACCCCGAGCAGTCACAGTGTATGCCAAGCATCGCAACACCGAGCATAACTGAAGTGAATCCTGAGTAGTTCACAGTGTTGAATGATGGACAATATTGATGCCCGAGGACAACTGGAGTCAATGACCGAACAAACTAGGAGTTGATCACCAATCAGAACTGGAGCTAGGAAATGACAAAACACTTAGCTGGAAAGAGCTATAATTAGAGTTATCTGATTGATTACATTGTTTTCATCAACCAGTTGAACTGAAGATTTAAATCTAGTTTTATTCACAATTGTCAAGGAGAAATATACGGGATAAAACTAAAGCAAAGCTTTAAAGATTAAAGCAATACATGGTGAGATTTGTGGATTAAGAAAATAATCTACGTCAAGAACAAGAAAGACAAGGAGATTGAACGGTGAAATCATGTCTATATAAAGAGACAAGTAATTCATTATGAAAGAAGGAATGCTGAGTATAATTCTGGTGAAGATAGAAGTCTTCATGCAGATCTGATCATACAGGCTAAGGAACAGAGCCGAGAATTTTGCAGACACTGAGCAAAAGAGATGCAACAACATTCACCAAGCATAAATAACAAAGAGGGGAGCAAAGTAAATTGAAGAGAACATTGATCATAAAGGTATTATGAACTTACAATAGATCTAAAAATCTGCAAAGTAAAGTTGTATTATTGAATAGATCATTTACTGTTTCAGTTTAACCATTGATTAAGAAAATCTCTTAACCGAGTGGGATTTAACAGTACTTAATGTATTGAGATACTCAAGAGTATCAAAAGGTTGTTCTTGTTGAAAACATAGTGAATTCCCAAGGTCAAAATACTAACCAATGGTTTTAAATCCTCTAACAAGGTCGCACTTAACAGTGTGTTTGTAACCTTTAACAGGGTTGGCTCTTCATCAAGCTCACTTCAGAAGAGTGAAAATTTTGGGTTACCGGTCCCAAGTGGTTTTTCCCTTAACAAGGTTTCCACATTAAAAATGCATGTTTCAAATGTGTATATGGTTCATTTCTTTGATTTTTTTCTTTACACATTGCTAAAACATGATTGGTCGGTAAACACTAGGTTTATTTACCGCTATTTGGTAAAGACTAGAAAAAGGATAAACAATACAATCACTGAGCAGTATATATTTGATAAGATTACTTAATGGCATACATCTTGTAGGACTAAAGATAACTAGAGGAATTATATATGTGATATAAGTTTTGGTTGGATTATTGGATTAATTTTTGAGGCCACTGATTCACCCCCCCCCCCTCTCAGTTATTCTAACAGGTAAGTGTAGAAGCTATGTCAATCATAACTTGTGTGAGTTCTTACTTTTGTCTTTGCTTAGTGATTGTCAAAGGCGCAGTAGTCGGTGCAACATATTAATTATCAATAAAATAAATTCCATATTCTCCTATACTAAACACATGCAATTTCATCATACTTTTCCATGTAGAGAAATGTTCACTATTCAAATTTGGTGCTTCCCTCTTATACATATTTAGATCTTGACTCAAGTCCTTTTAAACTTAACACTTCAGAGAACCAACACTCTTATACCAATTGTTGGTCCCACTAAGAGGGGGGTGAATCAAACCAAATAAAATCTAAACACTTAAAACTCAACTCACTGATTCACTTGGTAACACTGAATACAGTAATAACCGATTCACCAAATAACTTAATAACTTA
Source organism: Thuja plicata (assembly GCA_018584345.1). Lineage (NCBI taxonomy): Eukaryota > Viridiplantae > Streptophyta > Pinopsida > Cupressales > Cupressaceae > Thuja > Thuja plicata. The sequence goes on from MU223799.1 coordinate 875,042, forward strand.
AACAACCATACATCTCATAATATTCAAATCAATCATTCAAACTTAGTAATCACAAATTTAACTAAGTTGACACCATATATAATGAGGAAACCCAATTTGGGAAAAACCTTTGTGGGAATTGTGACCCACAATAAAAATGTACATTTTTAAAGTACGCTTAGTTAAGAACTTATCTTATTAAAGATTACAAACACATTTGCTAAATGTGACCCTGTTAAGGGATTTCCCTCAGATTGGTTAAGATCTTCACCATGTTAGGCGTGACCTTGATAGAGGACTTTAAACACTCTTTTGGAATGTCACCTACATCTAGGATTTAAAAATAGGATTGTTAAATCCACTCTATTAAGAGATTTTCTCTGTTAAAAATGCTAATAAGCAACAATAAAACTTTGATCTCTAAATATAGCAACTACCTTTTGCTCGTGTCAAATAATTTATGCTCACATGAATATTGGCATCACTACTCCATTTGTCTATGTTTCAAACTATAGAATCTGCTCTTTCTTCTTCTCTATTCTGCTTGGTAACTCCGTTCTTCAACTTCTTCTGCTTCTTAATTCAATTTGCGAGCATCATAATCTCTATTAATTTATCATCATTTACATAGACATTCTTTTTCCTCTTAATCTCCTTGCTTAGGTTTTCCATCATTTGCGCTCAGTTGTTTGATCATCTTCTTCATAAATCTTAACTCAGTAAACCATTTCACTTTTACCTCATAACTTGAAATTGTCTCAGAACTCTCATAATCAGGTTTAACCGATTGATCTTCCCCTTAGATCTCTCATTGAATTTTCTCGCTCGTAGATCTTCTAAAAAACTTCCTTTAATTCTTATCTCCATCCAGATCATCATAGCCTTGTATTAAATTTGATCTTATCAACATTTGCAATCAATATCTTGTACTCGGTAATTTTCTTTTCAAATCAGTAACTAAATTTATTCACTGCTTAGTGCTCAATGCTCGATGCTTGGTAACTAAAAACCTTTTAACATAACTCTGTACCGACTGACTCAGTCTAGCTTGGTAGAGTAACTCTTTTCAGTCATAACTTAACTCTTTGTAATTTTTGACTTAATCAATCAAGTGCACCAACTTGATAACATCAAATATATATTAGCAAACAACTATATCAACATCTCTTCATCATTGTCTGATATGTATTTGTCACCAATTTAACTTCTCCTTCGTATGATATGGTAACTCAATAAAAATCAATAAATCAATTGCTTGACATCAATGAAAAACTAATAACTAATCTAACCATTTCTACAAATATATATATTATCACTCAGTCTTCATCATCTCCATCAGTTAATCAACAATCCCCATTTGGGCCCATATTGAGCAAGCAAGTAAAAGTATTGATTAGAGTATACTGATAGTATTACTTCCATGACTATCAGAACCCTAGGGTCTTGCAATTAATTTTCAACTTCCTCAAGTGTACAATGTGCCCTAACATTTTTAGTGAAAATTGGTCCATTGGGGGGAGGGGGGGTAATGTCCAACCCCCATTAGTTTGAAAAGACAAAAAGTCTATGTTACTAGTAGGATTGAAATTTGGGTATGTATTAGGGTCCATTTGTCCTTTGTTCTTGGCTGACTGAGTAATTTTCATGGGTAAATACATGATTATCCTAAAGTATTAGGGTAAATGATGATTATGAGGACTAAGGCATAACTCTAATTTTTTTGGATTTAAAAAAATGCAATATGCATAAAGGTAAATGAAAACTATATGAGACTAATATTTTTTGGATTTTTGAATTTTTGAAATGTAATATGTCGAAAGGTAAATAATGACTATATGAGCTAGGCATTAGAATAAAATGATATCTAAAGTATGAACAAGTAAACCTTAAGAGAAATTTTTTGGAAATTTTAAAAGCAAGACTTCTAGGAAAACCTAAGTGATTTGGAGAATTTTCTTTACCTCGAGTTTAGGACAAAAAGGAAAATTTGATAAAATGTTGTTTGTGATAAGACAATAATTGAATTTGAGGAGGTCAATATTGTTCTAACAGTCATTGTGGGATGTCCAAAAGATATGCTTACTAGTTTCAAAATGTAACTCTAAAGGTGGAATATTCAACCTTAGGGCATGCAACCTATGTTTTTGTATTTTTCTTCATTTTTAGAGACTATTAAGGTAATACAAAATAAAGACTTTAAATGTGAGGAAAATGCAAAAATATGATTCATAAAAGTAAGGATAATGCAAATATAAGATGCCTAAATAAAAGGAGAAGACTAGACACACAATGAAATGATTTCATATATGCAAGGATACAGTAAACATGCAAGGAAATGACTTCCTATATGCAATTTTATGCTAAACATGCAAAGGCATAAATTCCTATGTGCAAGGATATACTAAACATGGAATGAAATGATTTCCTATATGCAAGGGTATGCTAAGCATGAAAAATTTTCTAAGGGAATATGCAATTTCAGATGCCAATTACAAGAACAAATAAATCTGCATAGAGGTCGAGGACAGATCTGGAAACCCAAAATTCGGTCTGATAAATATTGAAATTTCTCAAGCAATTGTGTCGAATGATTATGGTGAATGTGTTTTAGAGTTTTGCAATTGTGTAGAATCATAGTAGTAGTTGTGATGCAAGGTTATATCTGTTAGAGTAATAGTATATCGAGGTTACTAATTTAAATCCTTATGATCTAATTAGTAACTTCCCTATTCACTCTAGTTTGCTTAAGCTAACCTTAGGTAGTTTCTAATTCTGTTAGTTTCCCTTTTTAGGGTTTCGGTATCCTTTATAAGGATTGACCGCTTTGTAGTTTGAACACCAAGGAGTTTGTAAATCATTTATTGTTGTTAATAGAATATCATTTTCTTGCAACATGCTTTTTCAATCTCTGGCCTATCGGCCGCCATAGCTTCTGATCCTTCTCTCTTTCTGTCTTCTTCTTCTGTGTAATAGTCTTTGCATGCAGGTGATCTTGGTTGCATTGCATTTAAGCAATCTCAACATGGTATCAGAGCCACTCTGCAGCTGGCTGTTCGTTCTTGGTTGAAGCAGCGAGGGTTTCAGAAGCTTTTTCAGCTTCTTTTTGTGGTTCTGGGGGGTCTCTATTTTTAGAGGCATTTTGGGCCCAAACGGACGCTTCCATTGCGTCTGGAAGGCCCAAAAACCCTAGAATCGACATAAAGTTTGTCCATTTTGGACAAGTTGGCACCGAGGCAAAAAAAATTTGGTTTCCAGTGTCGTACGGGCACGGAAACTGAGAAAAAAATTGAAAAAAACCCTTATTTTAAAGGTTTTCCTGCATTTTTAATACGCAGTCAGTTCAAATGCAATCGCGCCGCCGACGCGCAACCGGCGCACCACCGCCATCGGCTGCGGCCAGCGCGCCGCCCTTTGTTTACCGCGGGCCCTTTGTTAACTGCGGGCTCCTCCGCTGCCCCGGGCGCACCGCCGCTCACTGTGCAGCGGCTCCTCCACCGCGACTTCCCCGCTCCTCCCTTCTGCTCCGCGCTCCACGGCCCGACGCCGCCCGCCGCCCACAGCGGCTCCCGCCGCCCGGTCTCAGAACCCGCCGCGCCCGCAGATCTCAACACCTCCGCTGGCGCCGTTCCAGTTTGCGCCGCCCACAGCGGCCGGATACTCCGCCACCGCTCCTCTAGCGGTGGCGCCCTCTTTTGGCAGCCCCCGCGGGCTTATGCTGCCTAGCGGGTGGTCGTATGCAAATCTGGGGGCTTATGCCCAGCCCCCTAAGCGCGCATGCGCCCAGGGGCTTATGTTTTTAGCCCTTAGGGTCTTATTGTAGCCTTTTTGGCATTTTTGGGGGTACCTAGACGTTTTTCTCTCTATAGGGAGCGTACGGGGGTCTTTTTCTGACTTCCATATACCGTCGGAAAGCTCTTTCCGAGAAATTTCCGATGGCAGAGGTTAGAGGTTTTGGTTCCACCGTTTCAATAGCTATTTTTGTTGTTGAAGTCTGATGTCCTGTTTTGCCTTCCGGGAGTCATATCCGGCTCATCCGGACTCCTTTTTCGAAAAACAAGATATCGTCGGAAAGCTGATTCTGTGTACTTTTCAGTGGTAGAGATATTTCTTCCAGATTGTGCTCTAGGTTTTCACTCCATCAAGTTATGCAGTTTATGCCCTTTGGTGGTGTGCTTGGTTCTACAGGTCCGGGGATCTCTTCTTCTGGTTTCTTTGTGCACTCTACTTTCTGACTTCTAAACTTGCATGCTCATTCTGATGCATTTATTCTATAAACACACTGAGATAAAGTGCCTTTCTTCTGCTTATCTGGGATCTTGTACATCTTGTTCAGTTGTATGTACTCGCACTCTGTTATAAAGTGCCATGGGGGAATTCTGATGCATATGCCTTAGGCGCATCTACTTTTGTCAAGTGAGCGTACCTTCCACGACATTAGCCCATGTAGAATGTGTCGATGACACCGCCCTTTATCCTGTGTTTGTACCTCTGTTGCACTTGGT
>MU223799.1:892072-908956 GCA_018584345.1 Thuja plicata
ACTTGATATTGGCTAACCTATGGCACTGGAGAATTGAAGTATGATATACAGGAAAGTTTATTCTTCGGGAAGCATAATTACTATTCTCGACAAAGCAAAAAAGGGTGATTCATTCTCTTATATTCACACATCTGTATAACTTTCAGATCTTACTGTTAGTAGGGAGCAACTCCCGAAATCACTCAAGGCATGGATTAGCCCATATAGAATTGTACAATTCTCAATTTATATCAAGCAGTGGGTATGCCCACGGAAATAATGTAATTAACAAATCTCATCTTTTGATGAGTCGTGGGTATGCCCACGTAAATTTTGTATTAGGTCAGGACCTATGGTCCTGGGCAAGGCTGGAGGTTTTCTCTACCCCGCTCTTTCCTACCAGCGCCCGCAGCGAGCGGGGTCACAATGTAAAACAATAAATTATATTAATAAAAAATTTCAAGGCTTCGACCTTTTATCGATAAAAAAAAAAATTTATCAAAAAGAAAAAGAATGCGAAAAATCTAAATTTTATTATTTTCAAGTCTTGTAATAACAATACCTTTTAATATTATCTTCTTTTATTAGGATATTCTATTTTTTATGTTTTAAAAAGTGAAAGGGAAAAAATATTAAAAATTAGCTTTATTCTAATTTTTCTTCTTCTTCTTTTTCCTTTTAAAGGATTTTTATATTAATTTTAAAATTAATTTTTTATTTATTTTTGGTCTATAACAGATTTTTTGATTTATATTGATATGAGAAAGATTACATCATAGATATATATTAGCACTGAGGCTATACAGTCATATAGAGCCTTTACATGGCTTCTTAACCCTATAGAAAGAGAGATCAAAATGGGGCTGGCTATATGTTTGCTGCTGCAATAAACACTTAACTAGAAGAAAACAAAGAGGAGACTGGGAGGAATAAGACTTGAGGCATATAGAGCACTCAGTCATATACAAAATTTTCAAAAACATAGGACCGAAGCCACCAAGAACTTGCCTTCAGTCCTCGGCATGTTGTTTTCCATGCCTCTACCCACGTTTCTGCTTGGGCACTTCCTCAACAATTGCTTTGTCCCTCACCTCAGTAGGCATTGCTAAGTCTTCGACAATGGATTTAGAGCCTGCCATTTGCTTGCTATATCCTGCTGGTAGGCTGCTTGGTCGACATTTCCCCACCAAGTGAGGAAGGGGACACATCCATAGTTAAATCCTTCCTTCAATTCTTCAAAACATTCACTGTAGTAAAATCCTACACCTGGGACAACCCATTCTAAAATTGATTCCAGACCAAGTAGTAAATCTGGATCAAAGAGGAGTTTCATGATGCGCTTAACCTCACTCTCAGACTCCCCAAGCTGGAGGGCCCAAGCCACCACCAAGGAGATGATATCAACATTTGATCTACGCTTGGCGAATCTCTCCTGATATTGGCTTCCTAGGATGCTCTGGACAACAACAGCCAGGACTTCATTCTTTATATTCAGCAAGCCTAAAATTTTCTCAATGTTGGATGGTCCCTCCACTGCTTTTTGTTGTTTCTTGGTTATGACCGAGAATGTAGCTTCCATCTAGACCGCATCTGAAAGACAAAAAGAGAGTAAAAGAAGAAAGATGTGTTTGATGTAGGTAATGGGTGGTTTTTAAACTGCACTTGAGCTGGAGTAAGGGAGAAGTTTTCGATCCCTTCAACTGACAATAACCCAAATCAGGAATATATCATCAAACAGAGTGTCATCCGATTTGGATCCAACACAGGAATCAAATCTCTATGTGCATCAGGATCCACTGAAAATATCTTAAAACTGTCCTCCGTAAGCTGACAATTGTCCTTGACCGGGATTTCTCTTTGCCAAAACTGGTTGTGTCAAGTTCGAGACCTGTCATCACATCCTTTCGAAAGATGTAGTCTTCCACTTGCATAAGTCACATCGACCTATCCGATCTACAAAATGAGAGAGTCGCCACCCTGTAGAAGTATACATATAAAATATTGGGCATCAACCTGCAGCACAAAACACAGCTTAGTTGCAAAATATCTCTTGTGAGAAAATTTCAAAACAAGGCTCATTGCTCATCATTGGACTAATTTCCCATTTGGAGACAATATCGGCCTCCTTGTTTCCTTCTCTGAGGACATGGGAGATTTTGAAGTCCAGGAATGAGTGTAGGATATGGGATATCTCTTCAATCATATCCTTCAAATTCCATGCATTGGTTGTCCCATTTTTAATTGCATTTACAATAACTTGTGAATCACCTTCTAGGTGGATATTCTGAAGGTTCAACCTTTTAGCCAATTGTAAGGCCAACAGTGTTGCCCTAGCTTCAACCTCATTGTTAGTTCCTCTAATAAGTCTTTGGGCAGCTAGTGCTAGAATTTCCCTATTGCTATCTTTGACAACAACTCCAGTTCCTGAGGGTCCCAGATTGCCTTTAGAGGCTCCATTAAAGTTTATTTTAACCCATCCTAGACTTAGTTTATCCCACTTCAGCTTTGATCTTGTTTTATTCTGTGCATTCACATCTTTAATATTACCATTTCTAAATTTCAATCTTGGCCAATTACAATAGAGTTCCCTGTCATCCTTAGTGTAAAGCAAACTACCTGTGGAAGTGATAAGAGCAACTTGCATAGTCTCTTTGATAGCACTTAAAATACTGGCTTTGATGCTAGATAGGGATATTTCCTTATCTTGGAAGATACGTTTATTACATTCTTTCCAGATCTCCCAGATGATAATAGAGGGGCAGGCCTTCCATAATCTAGACAAGGCAGTGTTCTTTTGAGGGATCGGCCAGCTTTGAAACACCTCTTTAATGCCCTGCTGCATAGGTCCAATCAAGCTCAATTTTTCCTTAATCAAATTCCAACATTCTACTGCAAAGGGACACTAAACAAGTAAGTGATCAACATCTTCCTGAGCTGATTTGCATAAAACACACTGAGTTGGGCCTTGGAGGCCAAAATGTTTCCTTCTTTCAGCTGTTAATATCCTCCTTTGCACAACTATCCAGGCAAAAGTTCCTGCCTTTGGCAAGCAGTATCTGTCCCATAAAAGATTGGTATTCCAAGGTAATAAATCCTCCTCTTCCTCTTGGGATAAGAACCCAAGATTTACTGAATAGGCCCCACTATTGGCTTTACACCATATTAGCTTGTATGTTTTCTCTATTCTTGTGAACCTCCTCTTTTTAAAAATATCTTCCATAAGGTCTCTCTGTGGGGCTGAGAGGTTAAGATCATCCATAAGTTTCCATTGCCACATAGGTCCAAGAGGGGAGTCCCTGCATTCTAGGTAATCAGTAACCTTAGAGCCCCATCTATTAGAGAAGAGAGTTCTCAAATCATCAAATCTTTTGTCCTCCTTTAAAATTGGGTGATTACTCCAAGAATCATCTCAAAACAAGGATTTGTTTCCATTGCCAACATGCCATGAGACATGTCTTGTGATGATAGATCTGCAGTCTAGTAGATAATTGCAGATTGCAGAGCCTTTAGGGGGATTAACAATAGTGAGGATTATTTCATCATGTGGAGAATCTAAATACTTGGATAAGAGGATCTTGACCCCTAAACTATCCAGTTGACTGCACATATGCCAAACCAGTTTGGCCCCTAGTGCCAAGTTCATCTTTCTCCAGTCCTTTGGTCCAGTTCCCCCATTATGCTTTCATTTACATATCTTATCCCATGCAATGAGGGGCCATTTATCTCCTTCTCCAGCCCCGTTCCAAAAGAACTTCCTCATTCTTTTAACAATGGCATCAAAAACTTTGTGTGGGATCTTGAAGCCGCTCATAGAGTAAATTGGGATGGCTAACATGACAGCTTGGAGTAACAGATTTCTGCCTGCAGATGTTAGCCATCTGCTTTTCCGACCCTTCAATAGTTGAAGCATGAATCCATAAGGTTTTTCCACAAGTGAGGTTTGGAGGCACCATCAAATAAAGGCACTCCAAGATATTTTCTTGGAAGCTTTCCTATCTTGATTTGCATAATTTCACTAATTTGTTTTTGCATATTATTGGCAGTATGAAAGAAGAAGATCTCTGATTTCTGCCAGTTAACACTCTTACCAATGGCCCTGCTATAATGATCTAAGGTTGACTTGATGACACAAGCTTCAACAAGTGAAGCAACCCCTAGGAGAAGGTTGTCATCTACAAATTGTAGGTGTGTGGAGGAGGAAATACCTTCTGCAATCTTGACCCCTTGCTAGCTGACATCCAATCTCTTGTTGGTTATAAGTCTACCCAAGACTTCAACCATCATAATAAATAAAAAGGGGGCAATGGGGTCGCCCTGTCGGATGCCTTTTGTGGTTTCAAAGAAACCTTGGGGGCTGCCATTCACTAGGATAGAGAGTCTAGGGGTGTTGATGCAGCTTGCAATCCACTTCGCCCAGTCCTCTGCAAATCCAAATTTTTTAAGTATCTTGATAAGAAAGTCCCGATTTACATGATCATAGGCTTTCTTGATATTGAGTTTGATCAACATTCTGTTAACTTTTGCAGCTTTGATTGTATGCACAGCTTCATGTGCAATAATGATTCCTTCAAAGATTGACCTATTGGGGGCAAATCTGCTTTGTTCCTTTGAAATAATATGCTCAAGAATGTGTTTTAGCCTATTAGAAGCAACTTTTACAATTACTTTATAAACAATATTACATAAAACAATAGGTCAAAAGTCAGAAAAGGAATTGGTTATAGATTGCTTGGGGATCAAGGCAATGAATGTATTATTGAAATCCTTCAATATAAACCCATCAGCTCTAGATTCTTCAACAACTTGCCTTAAATCTTCTCCTAAAATGTCCCAAGTCTTTTGGTAAAGAGTGTTGGGAAGCCATCTGGACCAAGGGATTTGTCTCCTCCCATTTCAAATAAATCTTTCCTTACATCTTCTAAGGAGACAGGGCTCATAAGCTTTGCATTCTGTGCTGATGTAATAGTGGTCAAGATGAGGTTAAACAGTCCCTCATCATCATGTCTTGGGAGCTGGCTTTGATTAAAAGTTTCATGGAAGAAGTCAACAACTTCCTGATTAATAATCTTTGGATCCATGGTGGTAACCCCCTACTTTGTATTGATAGTGAAGATTTTGTTTTAGGCTCTTCTGGCTTTGACCGATTTGTGAAAGAACTTAGTATTTTGATCCCCTTCTTTTAGCCAAGTCTCACGAGATTTTTGTTTCCAATGAATCTCTTCTTTGGCCAACACCTCTTTGTACAATCTTAGAAGAGATTGTTCCTCTAGATATGAATTATCATCAATACCCTTAGCTATTATCTTTTCATTTAGGGTTTGTAAGCTTTGTTCTGGTTGCAATTTTTCAACAAAATATCTTTAAAAACTTCTCTATTCCAAATTTTTAGTTGTTCTTTAATATATTGGAGCTTTTTAAAGAAGATGAAGGCCTTATTCCCTTCCCGTTCTGGAGCATTTTTCCACCAAAGCTCCATATTAGTATGAAAGTCAGCCGATCTCAGCCACATGGCTTCAAATTTAAATGGGGATCGATCAGGAGCCAAATCTTCTTGGATATTACAAATAATTAGATAGTGATTCGAACCAGCAATTGGTAGGATATCTACTGTGCATAACCAGTCATGTTCTTCCCAATTTCCCATAAAAAAAAATCTATCTAATTTCTCCGCTATGTTTGTGAACCCTCTTCGCCTGTTGGTCCATGTGAAATTTCCAGATCTGAAATCCAGTTCTGTTAAACCATTGTTTAAAACAAATTCAACAAAGTCATTTTGACTTTTTCTCTGCCATCCTTTGGCACCTTTCTTTTTTAAAAGGTTGAGAATGGCATTGTAATCCCCTCCTAAGATGAAAAGGTCATCTTTTCTATCCATGAGGTGATTGGATAAGTCTTTCCATAAAGCCTCCTTTTTAATAGGGTTATTAGGGCCATAAATATTGAATATATAAAAGCGAGAAAGTAATTGCTTTGAAGTTACCTCAATCCATTGCCAATTTGAAAACTGATTTAGTAGGACTACCTCCACCACCCTATCATCCCATATAATTACGAGGCCACCAGAAGCACCATTAGCCTCTGAAAACACGCTCTTCCATCTATAAAATTTATTCTGGAAGAACTTAATATCATCACCTTTGAGTTTAGTTTCTTGGAGTAAAATGATATCCGCCCTCGCTTGATCAAGACCTCTTTTGAGCAAGCGAGAATTTTCAGTGGCATTGCAGCCCCTGACGTTCCACGAGAGGAGTCTCATTGATTCTAGGAAAAGGCAAACCTTTTCCCTGACCTCAACAGTTTTTTTTGGTCTACTGCACAACCAGCTTGCTCCAACATTTCTTTGGTGGATTTTCTTCCTCTTCTTTTCTTTTCCCCTAGTTTAGGTTTTTTGATCAAAGACACAGAAATATTTAATCCCCTTTATTCTAGGACGTTGGGAGTATTCTCCATGCCCAAATAGTCCACATCTTCTTCATCACTGTAGTAGCTCACATTTGAGGCAGCATCTAATATGTTACTACCAATGTCTCTGGCTTCATCTAAAGAACTTTCCAAATTGCGAATGGGGGAGATTTTCCCTTCATGATTAATATCTACACACTGAATTTGATCACAAGGTGAGAAATTTTTATCCCATGTGTCCTATATTTGATTAAGAGCTGCTAGGATTGGGTGAAAGTAGATAATGCGTGCCTGAGAAGAAGGCCTAGGAGCTGGTTCAGAAACTAACAGAGAAGGAGAGGATCCTTCATTGCTCCCATTAATAACAGGATCTGATTTTTCTAATGGGTTGAACTCGGTGCTTCAATGTTAAGAGAAAAAGGCAGAGGGGAGGGCAAATAGTTTCGCTCCTCATCTTCTCTGAGGGATGTGTTGGGGCCAAAAAATCTAGGTGAGGTTCTAGGGCAGCAAAAAGAATTGACTCTGTATTCGTCAGGAGACATCTCAATATCTCTGCACTGAGGTAGAGGGTGACCCTTAGTATTCCCTTTTATGTGGGCATCACAATCTTCTTGATAGTCTTTCTGGTCATTGAAGTCTGGTTTGCTACCTCTAACCCCTTGCCTATCCCCAAAGTGGTTAGGTGACTATTTCCTGGTATCCAGAGAGTTAGACACAATAATGGACTGCTTCTGTTCATATTTTCTAGACTGAAAGGAGCCAGTTCGGGAAGGTGTAAAGAGAGGAGGCTGAGGAGTTGCTTTCACCACTTGGGTGGATAATGGGCTGTCAGATTCCAGTTGAAGAGAGGCCAATGGGGAATCAACTGTGATCTTGTAAATCTTCTCTAGTGTCCCTTGACTATCTGAAGAAGAGGAAGATCTGCATGTTGTGGTTCTGTTTAATATCATGTCCTCTTCAAAGTGGATTGACCACTATGGTTGATTGGTGCGACAAGCTTCAAGATCCTTAATCCAATCAATACTGTTATTAATTTCAAGACCTTTGCCCTTACATTGAGCCTTAGTGGCTTCAGATAACAAGTTTTCCATTTCAACTTCAACTTTTAATCTCCATGAGTTGTCCCTAGCACCACCATATCTGGGATTTGGTAACATTTATGCATCTTAACTAAGATTTTAGTGTATATGTAAAAATCATTTCTGTCAACCACCTCTTCAGCCTTTAGAAAATATCCAATGTTATTCCCTATTAACTTAAGGGTTTCCTCATTCTTGTATTCCAAGGGGAGGTTGATAAATTTTATCCATACAATGATATGTTCCACTTCCTCTCTATCAGTATTAAAGTTAGGCTTCCAGTCACAGATGTAGAACCCATGACCATCTAATGAGAAAGGGCCTCCATTTATTATCCACTCCTTGTCTACCTTTGAAGGACAAACCACCAAGAGGAACTCATTCCTGAGGGTTTTGAGTTCAAAGCTTTTCCCCCAGTTGGATTCTATCCAATATTGGATCTTACTTAGAGACGGCCACGGGCCAAGCCATTTCATGAAAAAACTAGTTTCCTGTAGATTAATCATTGACTTTGCCCATTGAACATTATTTATAACAATAGACGAAGATCTTATAAGGAGGGTGTCATCTACCTTTATTGTAGGTTTCTCAGATTGGGCAATGGTTTTGCCTTCTGGTTTGGATGTTCCCAAATCTTTAGGCCGCCAGAACTTTGATTCTATCTGTTTGAAGTTGAAATGATTAGGAAGCTTTAGGGTCGCATTCCTTTTCCAACATGGAAGATTTCTACTCTCCCTTCTCCTTCCATTCCTACCAATCTCATGAATCCATGAAGGGTCTTGCCTTGGGGGGACCCATCCACCATGCATCCGCCGGTTATAGCCTCGACAACCGTTGAAACCACTGGATTTAGTGAAAGGATCTACTAATGGGCCATTTCGCATCCATGTAGGGTTTAAGGCTCGATGGGAACCATTTGTCTTGCGAGTTCTGGTTGGTGCCCAAAACATCCCGTTCGAGTTCCAATGACTGGATCAGTAGCCTTCATGATTGGAGAAGTTTAGACGGGTTATGTCAAACCCTCGCACACCAAGGTGATGGCCGCCATGACCATTTCCTCTAGAGCCGTTGCCGCTCTCCATTTTGTGGCACTCCTTTATATACTTAAAATTGATTTTATTATTTATATATTCTTATAAAATTATAAATAATAATAAAATATATATGACTTATTTTTTATTGATTTTTTAATTATTATAGAATAAAATTATATATTTATATTAAAATCTATCTCTTTACAAGCAAATGAGACATACTTTATGACGTACATAGTGCATTATAAAAATTTGACACTTGATCCCACAATTATCTCCTTGCATATCTAGTCGTCATTAATTGCTTGCAACCTTATTAGATTACATAGATTTATATTACATTATACAATTAAAATTACAATATAAAATATATTAAAATTATACATATAATTTCCTATCGTCTTATCCCTTGAACCTCCTCTAGGTGCAAGTGCTAGTTTAAATAATTAAGAGGAATATTAGTAAAATTATCACGTGCAGGTGACAAAACAATTTTTAGTGTCTACACTATGAAGTGGATTATCAAGGCACTAGATGGTTGTGAGCCTTCAAAAGTTTTTGTGAGAAATAATATTGCACTTATTGTTCCAAAGGGTGCTAAATAATGGAAGAACCTTCCCCTCAATGATATCCTTATTAATAACCACAATATTACCCATGTTGGTCCAAAAGTATTTCATAATTTGTGGAAATCTTGAGAATTTGTCAAAGATAGAGTCACAAACTGTAGGTTCTTCTCTGGTAGGAATATGGGTCTAGATCCATATGGTGGAATCTTGAATAAAAATGAAAGCAATTAGCCTTGTTACAAGACACTCTGCAAGAAGATGGGTTGAGCTTGACATCAAATGTTTTAATGATATCTTCAGCAATGGGCAACTTCTTGACTGGGTCTCATTGAGTATGAAGTTCCACATCCTCCAGTCCAACTTAAGAATATATACTATTGTTTGGGAAGCCTACTAGATGTTTAACACTCCAGTCACTAGTATTGGAGGGGACACGAGATTCTCTGATTCTAAATGGTGTGATTCTAAAGCCAAAGGCAATTGAAGATTTATCACTAATGACTTTTCTGTGTTTGAGCATATCAATCTATGTTGGAATTTTAATATGGATAATATGTTTTATGTAGAAAAAATTCAATACTTATGGACTAACATTATGGAGCCTAAAAAAGCTTGTTTTAGGTGGTTATTAATTTTGCAAAAGTTACCATACAAGAAGTATACATATGCCATTAATTTATGTCATTTTGGCAAGAAAACTAGAACTATTAGACATTTATATTTTGACTATTTGTATGCCTCATAAATATGACATATTTTCAGTAATGGTTTCATGAATTGGAGCATTAATGATAAGGAGAGATACATAGAAATTATATTTGGTTGCATATTAAAAACTTGGAAAAAGTTTAAAATTTATTCTAGCTATCTCTTACTACTTGAGTTTTATGGCACATTAGGAAGGTGAGAAATGGTGAAGCTTTTTTTGATAGAGTAAGGAGATTGCTTATTGAGTCAAATAAGAGACTCCATTTTTTATAATGTTGCTTCGCTAGTCAGATTAATGATGGAGATATCCAATGCTAAATTCTTAAAGCTACTTGAAGATGGGATAGTGATAGTAAACATACAAGAGATGTGATATGATCCTACATGGTCATATAACAATGAGACAAACCCCACATTTCATAAATAATTGATGGAGCAGCATATCATATCAATGAAAAAGAGAAAGAGAAGGTACCTGGGACAAAGAAAGAGAAGAAGAAGCACAAACAAGGATATTCTTCAACAATGAAAGGAACTCTGATATATAGGAGTTCCAATCAAATGAAGAACTTTCACCAATCTCTAATATTCAAAATTCTAATATTCTAATATAGTATACTATGTAGATAGTGACAATGACATATTTGATGATCTAAGATAATACTTTGATGTTAAAATTTTGTAATGTGTTTTTAATTTATATGATAATAACAGTAATAATTAATTTTGTCATGACAATATTAAAATATTAATAATTTTAATATTTTTATATATAAATATTATTAATATATAATTAAGGAAAATTTGTAATATTTTCCTATTTTTGTGGAGCAACTATTTTATAGCAAATGAAAATAAGTTGTGAAAAAAAAGGGGCTAAAATAAGCAAGGTTTTTAGATTTATTTGTAACAAATATGACTTAAAATTGATTTAAAAATAATATTTATGACACTGGTTAAAATTAAGCACCAAACATTACCATTCATAGGGCCACTAGCTCAATAATTGTGCCACAAAAATAAGCTAAGCAACAACACGAGTAAACAATATTATACAAATTACTATTATACTAATTATATAATATGGTATAATTATAAATAAGAAAAATTAATCATAAGTCACTAAAGTTTAAATATTTATTTATGAATTAAATATATTATATAAATTATTTATCTCAATTATGATTGGTTCAATTGATTTGGTGTTATAGGACCCTTTCTTGGAGGCTTTATAATCAACAAATTTGTTTTTTTCACACAGTTTCTAACCATAGTTTTTTTGAAATTGATCTTTTAATATACTATATAATATATATTTATGATACTATATTTTATATTTTATTACTATAAACATGTTATTATATTTTAATATTTACAAAATTCAATTACAATATATATTTCTGTATTGATAATAAGGTGACCAAAACACAGTTACAGTATAAAGTTCACAAAATCACAAAATTAAACCCACAAAACCGAGGCACCGCCTCAGACAGAAAGTATCAAAAGTTTACATTTTAACAACATCATAAACAAAATACATAATTTTAGTACAAAATATCATCAAAGATATCCACCCATGCGGTCCATCCCATGGTGCCCTCCATCCAAACATTATTCTTCTTCTTCTGAATCTGGTGGAGTAGGAAGATCATGCTATCTGATGCACCCTTGCTGCTTTTTTAAAGTTACAGGTTGAGCTGCTTTATAGTTCTTTAAAATATGTGCAAGTTGTCCATATGAATTCTCTAGGCTTTCCCATCCTTAAGCTCGAATGTGAAGAATATGGCGTACCCGTTCTTTTACAGTCTTTTGAATTTTTCCTTTTCCACCCTCATGGTAATTTGCACCTGTAATTTTTTTAAAAATAACTGAGACTTTTGAAAGACTCAGTAAGAATCCTGGGATTGATTTGAAACCTTTCCTCATTCCTTCATTTCTAGATCTACCATAGTATGTTAGAAGAAAGAATATTCCAAAACAAATTAGTATCCTTTTTAACCCTATCAATATGCCCAGTAATGATTTCAAAAACATTAATATCTTTAGGAAGAGTAATACCAAACATGTGCCAAATTTCTTTGGCAAAACAATAGTCAAACAAAATGTGTCTACCAGATTCAGGAACTCTACATATATTGCAGTATTGTGTCGTAGAGAAATCCTTTCTAATAGGTAGTTTGTCAAGAGTCAAAAGTCATCTAAAGCATTTGATCTTAGGATTAATGTAGCTTTTCCATAATCTGCCAAAGATCTTCTTCCATGAGGGGATTTCTAGATTAGAGTACCAGAGTTTATTGACATGGCCAATGATGGAGTCATTATACCCAATAACGCCGTAAATGTTTTTGGCTTTGATTTTGGTCATAATGGTTCCATCAGGCCATTTAGCTTTCAATATTCTATCTGAATCATTATGAAAACATGAGGGAAGATCTGTACAGGATTTACTAATCATATTATAAGTTATTTTTTGGGATAAGGGGATGTTAAATCCGGTCCTTAACTCATCCCAACTAATCAGAGTGTCATGTTAAAAAAGGTCCATAAATTGAGTGATACCCAGCTTATGCCAATACTTGGCAGAGCAACCTTGGGAGAGGGCAAGGGGCCTACCAAAAAGATGCAAGTTCCACCAAACAGACCTTTCACCAAATAGCTGATTATCATCATGGAAAGACTTATTAGTGGCATAATTTATGACAATGCTCCAGGCCTTCCATATGGATTTGAAAACAACCGAGCCTTGAACCACAACCGGAAAATCCTGAAAGATCAAATCACTAAAAGGTAAATTTTTCCAGGCCTTATCATTCTTGGGGAAACCTCTTTCAATATTGCTCCTAACAAGAACTTTCCAAGGATCATCCCTAGCAAAAGAGTGGAAGATCCATTTGGCAGCCAGGGCAATCCCCATGGTTTTAAGGTCCTTCAAACCCAGTCCCCCAAGAAGTTTGTCCGAATGGCACCATTCCCATTTAACAACATGGATTTTTTTGTTTCCTTTGTCATCCGACCAAAGATAGTTCCTTATAGCCTTTTGGATTTCTAATATTTGGTAATTGCTGAACATCCAGGCAGAGGAATAATAAATATTGTAAGATGAGAGAATTTTTTTGCAAACTTGCATTCTACCAGCTAGGGATAGAGATCTGTTGTGCCATTTATTCAATTTTTTTGTAATTTTCTCCTTAACCCAAAGCCACATATCTTTGAGAGAAGGTTCAACAGAGAAGGGTATACCTAGATATCTGACAATGTTGTGAGGTCCACCACACTGAAATCAAATTTATTAAACCAGGTTGGAGGTTGCTCATCCCAACAGAGACATATTGATTTGGTATGAGAGAGATGAGCCCCATAAATAGTACACAATATTTTGAGTCTCTCCTGAAGAGCTTCAAAGTTATCTTCAGAAGATTAATGAAAAATGGTAGTATCATCCGCAAACTAATAGTTAATAAGGTCAAATCCATTAGGAAGGGTAATAACCTTAACCGTTGGGGAAAGGGTGCTATCTCTAAGAATGTAGAACCGGGCATCCACAGTAATAGCAAATAGGGAAGGAGCCAAAGGACAACCTTGCCTTATGGATAAGGCAAGGGGAAAGGCTTCTGATAGAGAACCATTGATATCAATTTGAGCATAGGCATCATTAAGCAGCACTTTGATAGCATCACAAAAGAAGGTAGGAAAACCAAAGGCTTCCAACATGTACCTGCATCTACAAACATACAACATGCTCTTCACATGCATAATAATAGCCAGCTAATCACGGATGTATGAGAAAACAATGAATATCAAAAGCAGGATCCATGTGCTCATTTTTATTTGACAAGTTTGTTTCATGTGAAGGAGTAGGTACACAGTTATTATTCATCGATATGTGGGATCAAGTGGACTCCCACAAGGGTTGAGCCCAGCATGTCGATAAATAATAAACTTGCAGCTCTAAAGTCATATTTTGTTGCGTAATATAACAACATATTCAATCAGTGCAAGAGAAATCAATTTTCAAAGTAAGGATAACATGATACAACAATCTAATGATAGCAGCGATGTTACAGTAGTAAGATAATAGTCACAGTAGGGAGCAGCATTTCCACAATCATAATGATGGACAAGGCATGAAGCAAGGAACATCAAAATGTCATAGATATATCATGTTCTTATGTCATGCAGCCTTGAACAACAACTTTTTTTTTAGAGCAATAATAATGTGTAGTGTAATCCATTATTAAAGGCCCGCAGTTAACACAAGGAGAAACAATGATAGAGCTCATACAATCTGAACAGTGATAATAATGCTACAGAAGTCATGACGATGCTGGAAAAGTGTAAACAGTCATAATGGTTATCTGGGAGAATGTCTAATCATTGAACCAAAAGGAAAGGGTGACTATTCTACTATCATTGAAATGACATCTACATCACAATGATTCATATAGCAGCCATACAGTAGCAATGACATCCAATAGAACAACTTGAATGCATCAAAGCAGTGATCTTAGCAATAATTTCATCACGATAACAATATCAACTAGAAAGCATATATAAAATAGAGATGAACTTCAAGGAGTGGTGAAAGTATTTCAAGCTTATTTTGATGTGTTGCAATTATGAATAGCTCGCTATTATGATAAAATTGGAATAAATCAAAGATGCTTATGTGTTCAATACATAAATATTAACTCCATGAGTTAGGGCAAGTGAACTAATGCTACAAGAATATATTTACTCAAAGTATCATTTAAATTCTTGTACTACAAATAGGTCTGTGAGTTATCAGAACATTCAATTGTCTGTAGCAGCAATCTGGGCATGATAATGGATGGAAGGACAGTCAAATTGCTACTACCAAAATAGAGCCTTAGTGCTATCACAAATCATGTTAATGTTAAGCAAACAACAGTTCAGCGTTATTATGCTTTGGAGCAGCAGTCATTATTTTATGGGAAATAGAGCTGAGGATGTTCCTATGCTACTACATCTTTCCATACTCCTACAACATCAACATGTAGAGATCAAGGGAAACAAAATCATAAAACAAATTTCTTTAGTGGAGTCAACCTTTTTTTAGTTTAAAG
Organism: Thuja plicata; assembly: GCA_018584345.1. NCBI lineage: Eukaryota > Viridiplantae > Streptophyta > Pinopsida > Cupressales > Cupressaceae > Thuja > Thuja plicata. Next base: position 906,931 of record MU223799.1, read on the forward strand.
AGTGGTGCTATTCAGACTTAAGAGGAAATGCAGATCATAATGAATAAGCGTGATTCCCAGATTTGAAAAATGGATATGTTTCTATGTTTTATCAATGTGTAGCAAGGAATGAACCAATCATAAGTATATTGCACCAGAATATGCAATCATCTTTTTATTGAGAGTAAGAGCAGCATTGAACATAAGAGCTACGTGTTCATCTATTATAAAGATAGTTACAACTTACAACTTGATTTAAAAATGGTGAAACACAGGCCATAGCAGCATCTTATAACAACATTTGAACTAGAAAAGATCAGAACCAATTATCCATCAAGAGTATAGAGTGCTAGTAAATGATGCCTTTCACCATGGAAGCAATCACAAGGTGAGGTCAACGTGCAACAGAGATGCAAGCAAGAAGAACACAACATGAATGAGTTTATGAATCAATCATAGAGCATCAATTTTAAAGCAGATTCATTAACATTGCAACCCTTGAGAAAGGGGTAGGAGATTTCATAAAAGAGACGCCTCTATTAAAGCATACGATGCAGATTACTAAAGAAAAGTGCAAGCCAACAAGCAATCATCTTAACAGAGATGCATGTTTTCCTGGAAAGTTGGAAAATCAGAGAGAACAAGCCCAGAAAATTAAAAAAATAAACTTTTACAGATTCAGAAAGAAAAGGCACTGATGAAATATGGAATGCAAAAGGTGAGTTGCAAGAAGAGGAAAAACAACGAAGTAGTGGGAAGCAACCCACCATTCAACAATATGGAATTTTCAAACATAAATGGCAATATAAATACGAATGCATGCTTTGACATGGAAGTAGTTGGGATTCCAATTGAAAGATGGATAGAGAACATACCTGTAAATAAATCAGGCATAGACATGCATTCAGAGACATGTGACACTGTAGATTCAGGAATTTGTTTGACATTAGATCTTGTTGAATTACCAAATGATGAGTATACAAAAGGAGGTGAAAAGAAAGCTAGAGCATCGGTAAACTAAAAGGAATTGAATAGAAATGCTTTTAAGCTCTGAGACCAAACAGATCCTATCTCTATTGTCTCTTGTGACATGTTCAATCATGGCTGAGCCCACTCTGCATGTTTATTTCTAACAGGGATGAATTCAACCATAATTAAACAATGGAGAATGGAATGTTCTGTTATTGTTAATGAATGCAATAGGAGATATTTGACATTATGGATCATATGGAGTAGTCGTGTCGTCAACTGCATCAAAATATGTATGCAACTTGCCTCCCACAACAGATGAAACATTACTTGCAGAGCATTCTGAAACTATTGGTTTGTTGAAGAAAGATAAAAGAACAGGTCATCCAAAGATATGGATATACAAAGATCTGTGTATTTCTATGAAACCCTTGTGAGGAAATCCATGCATAGTGGTGGCCTACAACAACAACTAGAGGTGTGAAATATGGCGACATGTATAAAGCTTGAAATTAAGAGTCAAAGGAAGAGTTTGAAGCATGATGAAGTACATGTGTAAAGTTTTTAGAGATTGCTAGGAAAGAATCCATGAAAATGCTTCAACATCGAAACATGGCAACTTCAAAATCCTTTTTTTTTCCTCCAAAGCGGCGCCCAGACAAAGTTCCAGCCGCAAAGAGAAGGCTGTGCGAAAAATGGAATGAAAGGAATGGCTTCGCTGACTGAGCAAGCCCTCAAGAATCAAGAAAGTCATCATCAACAAACCCTCATTTTTCCACGGCGGCAGCGCCCAGGCAAAGCTCATGCAAGAGAAAGTGAGAAAACAAAAAGAATGAAATGTGAAGTGTTTTTAGGGTTCGAATGACCTATCTTCTCATCGACAAAGCAACAAAAAGGATTTTTTTTTCCTCTTAATTTGTATCAAAAGACTCATGATCTAATGCGCCATAAGATTAATGAGACTTTAGAAACTGTTTTATAACATATACAATATTTTATAAAGTAATGTTTTATAAAATATTATATATGTTATAAAACAATCATATTAGCCTTATGATGAAAAGTTTTCAAATATGGA
>MU223799.1:913182-928530 GCA_018584345.1 Thuja plicata
CATAGGGTATGGGACCTAATAGAAGGCTTTGATGCATTTAATCTGGTGTCTATACCCAGAAATCAGAATAAAAATGCTGACAGATTGGCTGCCATTGGTGCCGAATTTGACATTCCAAAGGAAATCAACAACAAGAGAAGAAACCAGCATGTCAAGGTCATTGTTAGACCTACTGTACCTGATAATGGTACTCACTGGAAGGTCTTTGAGAATAACCAGCAAATAGTCAACTTCCTAATAGAGGAAGTTGAATTCTCACATGCCAATCAGGAGAAGTTTCAACATCAATATGATGGCCAAATCATCCAGCTTAAAAATAACAAGGTGCCAAAAGGTTTGGTCACCCTTGAGTCCATCTTTAATACTAATGATGAGACTAGAAGGTCAAAAGCCAGCATGTAGGTTCAACATGAAAACTACACAGAAGTTGAGGTGTTCAAAGGAAAGTTGCTCAAGTTGGGCAAGGTATGTACTGCGGAAGAACAACATTCATTTATTCAGCTTTTTCAAGAGTTTAATGATGTTTTTGCGTGGGAGTATAGTGACTTGAAGGGGTTCAATCCCCAACTTGCTCAACATACTATCGAGCTTGAACCTGATGCAAAACCAGTAAGGTAGAAATAGAGACCCCTGAACCCAAAGTTAGAACCACTTATGCAAAATGAATTGAATAAACTGATTGAAAGCTGCATCATCTTCCCTATCAAACACACTTCTTGGGTCTCAAACCTTGTGCCAGTTAGAAAAAAGAATGGGGAGATAAGGTTGTGTGTAGATTTATGAGATCTAAATAGAGCCTCATTGAAAGACCGACACCCCTTGCCTTCTATGGAGCAGATCCTTCAAGTAGTCTCAGGATCTGAGATATTTTCCTTGTTGGATGGGTATTCCGGTTATAATCAGATTTTAGTAAGGGAGGAAGACCAGTACAAAACAATGTTTACCACCAAGTGGGGTACCATGGCGTACAAAAATATTCCCTTTAGTTTGTCCAATGCTGGGGCAACTTTTCAGAAAGCCATGGACATGGCTTTTGACAAATTAATGTATAAAATTGTTTTAGTGTACCTGGATGATATCACTGTTTTTTCACGGGAGGCAAAAGAACATTTAAAACATCTAAGGTAGATTTTTGAAAGATGCAGAGAATTTGGAATATCTCTTAATCCCAAAAAGTGTGCGTTTGTTGTTCATGAGGGCAGATTGCTTGGTTATGTGGTGTCTAAACAAGGTATCACTATTGATCCTGAAAGAATAACAACAATTTTGGCTCTTTCCTTACCAGCGCATAAAAAAGGTTTGCAAAGTTTCATTGGCCGAATAAATTTTGTTAGACGTTTTATCCCAGATATTGTAGATTTGTTAAGTCCACTAACAGTCATGCTAAGAAAAAATACGCCATTCAGCTGGACTAAGGATGGAAAAGGAGTTTTGAGCTGATTAAAGAGGCACTTGCAGCAACACCTACACTCATAAATCCTGATTTTTCTAAGGATTTTGTTCTATATGCCTATGGAGATATCGATTCTATCTCAGCTATGTTAGTTCAGCATAATGATGAAGAGTTGGAATAGCCGGTGGCTTTTTTCAGCCAAGGACTTAAAGACTATGAGCTTAGGTATTCATTTGTGGAGAAGCATGTTCTTGCTGTTATTAGGAGTTTGAAAAAATTTAAGCATATGTTATCTAATAACAAGATTTTTCTAATGGTGGCTCATCCGAGTGTGAAAGAGTTCCTTTTAAGTAATGATTTAAGTGATAAGAGAGTTGGTTGGGTGACTAAAGTGACAGAATATGATGTTGAGATCAAAGTCACCAAACTAATCAGGGGAAAAGGGTTGTGTGAATAGCTTGCTGATGACACAAAAACTAAAGAAACCAGAGACAAAGAAGTTGTTCTAGCTATACAGGATGGTGGACAAACCATTTTAGATTCTGCCACAAGTTGGGTACAACAAATGACTCATTTTCTACAGACTGGTAAATGTCCACAAGGTTTGGATAAAGTAAAAAGGAGGTATTTTAGACTGCAGTCTATCCCTTATGTTTTATTAAATGATATTCTATTTAGAAAGGACTTCAATGACGTCCTCTTAAGGTCTGTCGAAGTTGACAAAATGGACAAGGTGTTGCATGAGTTTCATAATGGGTTAGCTGGAGGTTACTTCTCACCTAGAGCAACAGCTCTCAAGGTAATGAAGGGTGGCTATTATTGGCCCAATCTATTCAATGATGCACACTTGTGGGTTAGGAAATGCAAGGAGTGTACACTATTTGCTGGTAAACAGAAGTTGGCAGCCTTACCCCTGCAGCCAATACAGGTTGAACAACCCTTTATGAAGTGGGGTTTGGATTTTATTGGGGTAATAAACCCATCGTCCAGTGCTGGTCACAAATGGGTGTTAACAACAACGTACTATTTCACTAAGTGGACCGAGGCGGTGACACTTAAAGAAGCTAATGAAACTGTTGTCCTAAACTTCTATGAAGAACTAGTTTTCAGGTTTGGCATTCTTGAATCCATCATCTCAAATAATGCTTTGGCATTTGTAAGTTTTAAAATTTTTGTTTGGGCTGTAAGGAATGGAATTTATCTTAATACGTCTTCAAATTATTATCCGCAAGGCAATGGCCAAGCAGAGTCTACTAACAAAAATATGATCAGAATCATCAAAAGGACTATGGAGGGTAACCATAGAGCATGGCATACCCAACTAAAATCATCCTTGTGGGCTGATCGAATCACTCAGAAAAGATCAACAGGGTAGTCACCTTTCAGACTTGTTTATGGAAAAGAGTCTCGGTTACCTATCTCACTAGAGCTTCCAGCTCTTGACTTGGCAGATCAGCTTGATATGATAGAAGATGAGCCATTAACTATAAGATTGGCACAACTGGTTGAATTGGAAGAAGTGAGGACAACAACTTTGAAGACCATTGAGCATAATCAGGCTCAGATGAAAAGGTCTTTTGATAAAAGGGCATCTCCAAGAATTTTTCTGGAAGGAGATGTAGTGCTGAAATGGGATGAACGCAAAAGCAAGCCTGAAAATCACTCCAAGTTTGATGCTTTTTGGAGCGGGCCTTATATTATCTTAGAATGTAAACAACATAATGCCTTTTAGCTTTCAAAGTTGGATGGTAGCATGGAGCAAATCCCAGTTAACGGGATTCATCTCAAGCACTACTTCTGAGGTAGGATCTAGCCTTGTATATATTGCAGTAGTTTAGTTGTTCAATAAGTGCCTTGGAACAATAGTTTTCTTGCAATTTTCAGCTTTCCCTAAGTGTTGTCCAACACAGTTAGTTAGTTTTAGTTTCAGTTTTCCAGCTTTCAAGAAGTTTTCAGAAGGGTTCTCAGTCAATCAGAAGTTACAAGTGAGCAGGAAGGTGTTGTTGTAGCCCTTCCTAATTCACGGGGAATACCTATACAACTCATGGCAGTAAATTTATGTTTTAATGTCATAAATCACACACTTACTCTCAGTGAATTAGCAAAGGCTACAACAGAAATATATATAAAATGTTGTTAATCCCGTCTCAACTGATTGAACATACATATATAATTCATGATAAGGGAGTGTCATACTTTTCTATCACAGACCATACATCCATAGTCAGTCAGTTGAAAAGGTTAAATCAATTTAAGCAAGTGGGATTCAGGTTGCCAGTATGTTTTCTAAATGACTCTGTGCCCAATGGATAGTTCAGGCAGCTGGTCTTAATGTTTAGCAGGCAAACATTTTGCAGATGTCGCCAAAAATGTTACCGATTTTTGGTACCAAACTCAATCAGGTGGATTTGTTATGTTTTTGAGAGAATTAAGGTAAATTCTCAGTTCTGTTGGATCACATTCATATGCATAGAGAAAAGAGCAAAGGATTACATTATTACATCGCATCATGCAGTGCTGTCCTAAAAGAGTGCAAAGAGAAAAAATTGTAAAAAACAATCTTTATTGACAAAGTAGTTGAATATTGTCTCACACAAGCCGTAAGACTAACCATCATGATGCACATGAAAGGAACATTATACATTTCTAGACACTATGAAAAGTAAGGCATAAGTAGTATAGGGTGACTCATCATTGCCTGGATGACGAGCCCGACTTGTGTTGCTTTGCTTGGCCTTTAATCCTGCTGCTTGCCTTGCATCCAACTCGTGCTTCCTTGCTGCTCCCATCCCTGCATTTGATTGATAAAATGATGTTAGATCAGCCATATAAGCAATAAAGGGTCATCATATGCTACATGTACCCACATCTACAAACATACAACATGCTCTTCACATGCATAATAACAGCCAGCTAATCACGGATGTATGAGAAAACAATGAATATCAAAAGCAGGATCCATGTGCTCATTTTTAGCTGACAAGTTTGTTTCATGTGAAGGAGCAGGTACACAGTTATTATTTATCGATATGTGGGATCAAGTGGGCTCCCACAAGGGTTGAGCCCAGCATGTCGATAAATAATAAACACGCAGCTCTAAAGTCATATTTTGCTGCGTAATATAACAACATATTCAATCAGTGCAAGAGAAATCAATTTTCAAATTAAGAATAACATGATACAACAATCTAATGATAGTAGCGATGTTACATTAGTAAGATGATAGTCACAGTAGGGAGCAGCATTTCCACAGTCATAATGATGGACAAGGCACGAAGCAAGGAACATTAAAATGTCATAGATATATCATGTTCTTATGTCATGCAACCTTGAACAACTTTTTTTTTAGAGCAATAATAATGTGTAGTATAATCCATTATTGAAGGCCCACAGTTAACACAAGGAGCAACAATGATGGAGCTCATACAATCTGAACGATGATAATAATGCTACATAAATCATGACGATGCTGGAAAAGTGTAAACAGTCATAATGATTATCTGGGAGAATGTTTAATCATTGAGCCAAAAGGAAAGGGTGACTATTCTACTATCATTGAAATGGCATCTATATCACAATGATTCATATAGTAGCCACACAGTAGCAATGACATCCAATAGAACAACTTGAACGCATCAGAGCAGTGATCTTAGCAATAATTTCATCACGATAACAATATCAACTGGAAAGCATATATAAAACAGAGATGAACTTCAAGGAGTGGTGAAAGTATTTCAAGCTTATTTTGATGTGTTGCAATTATGAATAGCTCGCTATTATGATAAAATTGGAATAAATCAAAGATGCTTATGTGTTCAATACAGAAATATTAACTCCATGAGTTAGGGCAAGTGAACTAATGCTACAAGAATATATTTACTCAAAGTATCATTTAAATTCTTGTACTACAAAGAGGTCTGTGAGTTATCAGAACATTCAATTGTCTGTAGCAGCAATCTGGGTATGATAATGGATGGAAGGACAATCATATTGCTGCTACCAAAATAGAGCCTTAATGCTATTACAAATCATGTTAATGTTAAGCAAACAACAGTTCAACGTTATTATGCTTTGGAGCAACAGTCATTGTTTTATGGGAAATAGAGTTGAGGATGTTCCTATGCTACTACATCTTTCCATACTCCTACAACATCAACATGCAAAGATCAAGGGAAACAACATCATGAAACAGATTTCTTTAGTGGAGTCCACTTTTTTTTAGTTTAAAGAGTGGTGGTATTCAGACTTAAGAGGAAATGCAGATCATAATGAATAAGCGTGATTCCTAGATTTGAAAAATGGATATGTTTCTGTGTTTCATCAATGTGTAGCAAGGAATGAACCAATCATAAGTATATTGCACCAGAATATGCAATCATCTTTTTATTGAGAGTAAGAGCAACATTGAACATAAGAGCTACGTGTTCATCTATTATAAAGACAATTACAACTTACAACTTGATTTAAAAATGGTGAAACACAGGCCATAGCAGCATCTTATAACAACATTTGAACTAGAAAAGATCAGAACCAATTATCCATCAAGAGTATAGAGTGCTAGTAAATGATGCCTTTCACCATGGAAGCAATCACAAGGTGAGGTCAACGTGCAACAGAGATGCAAGCAAGAAGAACACAACATGAATGAGTTTATGAATCAATCATAGAGCATCAATTTTAAAGCAGATTCATTAACATTGCAACCCTTGAGAAAGGGGTAGGAGATTTCATAAAAGAGACGCCTCTATTAAAGCATACGATGCAGATTACTAAAGAAAAGTGCAAGCCAACAAGCAATCATCTTAACAGAGATGCATGTTTTCCTGGAAAGTTGGAAAATCAGAGAGAACAAGCCCAGAAAATTAAAAAAATAAACTTTTACAGATTCAGAAAGAAAAGGCACTGATGAAATATGGAATGCAAAAGGTGAGTTGCAAGAAGAGGAAAAACAACGAAGTAGTGGGAAGCAACCCACCATTCAACAATATGGAATTTTCAAACATAAATGGCAATATAAATACAAATGCATGCTTTGACATGGAAGTAGTTGGGAGTCCAACTGAAAGATGGATAGAGAACATACCTGCAAATAAATCAGGAATAGACATGCATTCAGAGACATGTGACACTGTAGATCCAGGAATTTGTTTGACATTAGATCTTGTTGAATTGCCAAATGATGAGTATACAAAAGGAGGTGAAAAGAAAGCTGGAGCATCGGTAAACTAAAAGGAATTGAATAGAAATTCTTTTAAGCTCTGAGACCAAACAGATCCTGTCTCTGTTGTCTCTTGTGACATGTTCAATCATGGCTGAGCCCACTTTGCATGTTTATTTCTAACAGGGACAGATTCAACCACAATCAAACAATGGAGAATGGAATGTTCTGTTATTGTTAATGAATGCAATAGGAGATATTTGACATTATGGATCATATGGGAGCAGTTGTGCCGTCAACTACATCAAAATATGTATGCAACCTGCCTCCCGCAACAGATGAAACATTACTTGCAGAGCATTCTGAAACTATTGGTTTGTTGAAGAAAGATAAAAGAACAGGTCGTCCAAAGATATGGATATACAAAGATCTGTGTATTTCTATGAAACCCTTGTGAGGAAATCCATGCATAGTGGCGGCCTACAACAACAACTAGAGGTATGAAATATGAGGACATGTATAAAGCTTGAAATTAACAGTCAAAGGAAGAGTTTGAAGCATGATGAAGTGCCTGTGTAAAGTTTTTAGAGATTGCTGGGAAAGAATCCATGAAAATGCTTCAACATCGAAACCTGGCAACTTCGAAATCCTTTTTTTTTTCCTCCAAAGCGGCGCCCAGACAAAGTTCCAGCCGCAAAGAGAAGGCTGTGCGAAAAATGGAATGAAAGGAATGGCTTCGTTGCTTGGGCAAGCCCTCAAGAATCAAGAAAGTCATCATCAGCAAACCCTCATTTTTCCATGGTAGTAGCGCCCAGGCAAAGCTCACACAAGAGAAAGTGAGAAAGCAAAAAGAATGAAATGCAAAGTGTTTTTAGGGTTCAAATGACCTATCTTCTCATCGACAAAGCAAAAAAAATGATTTTTTTTCCTTTTAATTTGTATCAAAAGACTCATGATCTAATGCGCCATAAGATTAATGAGACTTTAGAAACTGTTTTATAACATATACAATATTTTATAAAGTAATGTTTAAAAAAATATTATATATGTTATAAAACAATCATATTAGCCTTATGATGAAAAGTTTTCAAATATGGATAAAGAGCTTTCAAAAGTAAAATAAATATTTTATTTTTTTACCAATTAATAATATTATTAAATAAATTCATAATTTTATTACTTTAATCAATAATAAATATGTTAATAATATTATAAAGTGATGTTATTGTCGCTTAATAATATTATTAATATAGTCATTATTTATTAAAATATTAAAATTATAAATCATTTAGTAAATTAATAGAGGTGCAAAATAGATATTTATCTCATTTTTAAAACGTCAAAGGGATATTTTGACAGATTTATGGCAAAATCTTCAAAGTCAGAAATTACAATTGTTAAAGTCAGCAGACAGTTATTACTTTCCAGAAGCTCCTTATGAGTTGTTTGAGGGATAAGACTGCATTTATGAGGGAGTCTTTATGATGATATTATTTGGGCATAACTTTTGGGTCACCAAATTGCATTTTTATAGACTTTTGAAGGGCTAAAAGGTGGCTGGATAGGCTAAATCTGACCCATAATTTATTACCAACATTAATGATGCAGATGGCACATGGAAGCATAAATATGAGTTGAAGGCTCATTTGTAAGTAGTTCTTTTTCCTTTGGCTTGTTGTTTTGTAAATGTTCTTCTAAGTTCTTAACAAAAGCAAAGAGATTTTGTAACCCATTTTCAGAGATATACAGGTTCAGGACACCTTTTTTATGTGATTTATAGCTTATGCCTTCCTCACTTGGTCTGTTATTGTGTGCTTAGTGTAGGTGCAGATTTCTGTGATATCATTTATCCTCAAATCTGTATTGCATGTTGGTACTTTTATACAGTATTTTGTCATATTTTCTTTGCAGATTGTGAGTTGTGTTTAATCAGTTTTCCAGATTGTGAGAGATCCTTTCTCCTTTTAGAGACTGTTGTTACAAGCCTTCTTACAAATTGATTATGCAGAGATTATGAATTAGTGGGACTGTGCAAAGAAGTATATGTTGCCTTTCTTATTGTGTGTCTGTTATATTTGTGGATCTCAGAACATAATTTTCTGGTGTATCACCCTTTAGGAGTTAGATTTATTTCTATTCATCCTTCTACCTCTTTCCTCTAGCAAAAGGTTTAGTTTTAGGTGGTTTCAGGTGAGTACCAGATAGGGAGCCGACCTTCACCCAGAGATTCATTCCAGCTATAGGTTACCCACAACCTTGGTTTGTTTCCATGTTCCTCAAAATCAATCAAGTATTCATGAAATTTGATCAGGGTGCGATTTTGAGTGTTAACATGACCCTAATATAATTATATAATAATAAAATCATAATACAATTATATAAAAATAAATAGATTAAGAAAAATATAATTAGACAATGTAATAGTAATATAATAATAAACTATAACTACAAATATTAGTTATTACTCATTTTATTTAAAAATACAATTTAAAATAATTAAGTTAAAAAAAAACTTAAATAAGTCCATAAGACCTACCCTAATAAGCACACCTCTAAAATAGACCAACATTTTTTTGTAGATTGGTAGATGTGTGTTTTGCTAAAATTGCCCAATGAAAGGAGGAGAACGAAAGATAACCTTTGATTTGGCTGGATATTCTAAAAAGGGACGTAGTATAAGCATTCGAACATTTAACATCACAAAGATCGCACACATTAAAAATAATACTTCAGCGAGGTGGAATGGGGATGACGAGATTATTTAGTATACCCTTTTCATCTTCATTTTTTTCCCGCAACGGTCTAATAACTTTCCGTCTTCACAACAAAGCTCAGAACAGCTTGTCCAGAGCACGATTTTGTAAGGCAATGAACGGAGTCGAGCACACAACCTCACAAGATGATAGTCCCTCCCCTTCTTCAGCCATTGATTTTCTTACTCTCTGCCAGCGCCTTAAGGTCAGTCTTTTCAGCCATTCATTTAATTTTCTATTTTTATTTTTCATGTTCTTTTTTGATTCCGGTTATTAGGATAGTTTGGGCATAACCAATCTCGTCATTCCATTCATTTGAATTTTTGGTATTACAGTTTTTCATTACAGTTGTTTAGAATTTGTAGTATAATGCCTATTCTGATTCCAGTCATATTTAGTTTCTGGGTGTAATCAAACTTTACATTGCAGTCATTTGGAATTTTTGGGTATGGTTAATCTTTTCTTTTCTTTCATTTGATGTTATGGGGCATAAATAGCCTTTGCATTTCAATGCTTCAGAATTTGTGGGTATAATCAGTCTTTTCATTTCGTTTGCCTTTAATATAAAAAGATTCTTGGGTCTAATCACCGTTTGGATTCTGTGCATTTGGAACTTGTGGGTATTCTATCTTTTCGTGTCACGTAGTCTGTGTTTAGGGTGGAATCAGCCTTTGCAGTCATCTGGAAATTTTTGGTATAACCAGTCATTCTTTATAATATATTTTTTATCTTTTATGTGAGTACATTGTATTTCTATTATTCATTTAGTATAATTTAAGCCTTTTGGGAGCACAATCTGTCTTTTAATTCTATTCATTTGAAAAAATTGAGTATGTTTAATCTCCATTCCTGTCCAATCAGTGTTTGCATTGTTGTCATTCGAATTTTTGGTATAGTGAATCTTTGTGGTCTAGTCATTTCACTTTTTGAAATAGATTTGTTATTGGAGTACTCAGTCTTTGTATTCCAGTCATTTTAAGCCTTTGGGTGTGCCGAATCTTTGTGTTGTAGTCATTTTGCCTTTTTAAATAAATAATTTCATTGGATTGTAAATGGCCCTTGCGTGCTGGTCATTTGGCTATCTTTTCCTCTGGTTAAAATCAGTCTTTGCAGATTGATCGCTTGAAACTTTTGGGTATAACTATAATCAGTTTTTGTATTCAATGCATTTGACATTTTTGGATGTAATGAATATTTCTGTTTTGATTGATTTTTTGGGTATAATCCGTTTCTCCATTCTCATCATTTGAAATTTTGGATATAATCAGTTTCCATTCAAGTCTGTTGATTTTTTTGGGAGCACTCGGTCTTTGTATTCCAGTCATTTTATGCTTTTGGGTGTAAGGCTTTCTATTTCACTTCTTTGTAATTTTTGAGCTCTAAACATTGTGTATGTTCCAGTTATTTGAAAATTTGTGTACGGTCATTCATTCATTTCTTGTAATTAGTTTTTATTATAATATATTTTTTCGTTTGGGGTAACGTCTTTCTATTCCAGTTATTTGAAAATTGTGGGACTAACCAGTGCTCATTTGAGTCAGCTGAGTCTTTTGTCATTGAACCAGTCTTTGCATCCCAGTCATTTCGAACTTTTGGTGTACTTAGTCTCTACATTCCAGCCATTGGGAATCTGAGGGTGGGTGCAATAAGTCCTTCAATCCAATCTTTTGCATTTTTTGAGTTCACTAAGTTATTCCATTGCAGTTATTTGGAATTTCTGATGTCGTTAATGTATACATTATTCTATTTCTATTTCAGGGATCTAGAATTCGCCAGTATAACCAGTTTGTACATTCCAGATAGTTGGAATTTTTGGGTGTAATCAGTACTTGCCATTTATAGATTTTAGGGGTGACTAGTGTCCAATCATTTGATTAAACTTGATTTTGCATCATTTAATTTGTCTTTGCGTTCCAGTTATTTTGAATGTCAATCTTTTTAATACATCATCATTAGGAAATTTTTGGTATACACAGTCGTCAGTAGTTCAATTACTTGAATTTTTTCTTTTTAAAGAGTTGTTCTATTTGGGTTGTTTGAATTTTTTGTGTGAAAATTACTCAAAAAAATTATTTTAGTTGTTTGAAATTCGGGGGGTTTTCCCCTTCCTGTCATTTGAAGTTATTATTTGTAACTACCAATCAGTTTTTGTATTCCCCTTACTTGGAAAAGTTCGGATATACTAAATCTTTCTCTTCCAGCCATTTGAAATTTTTATGGGTGTAATCTGCAATTCTGCTCCAATCGGTTGAATATTTGGGTATGAACAAAGTCAATTACAGTAGCTTGGTTTTGTTCTTTGCATTCAATTTGGTTGTGATATTGCTACCAGGATTCAACTGTGTAGTTTTCGAGTCAAACTCATTGACCCATGTTTCATGAGTAGTGGTTCACAAGAGCCCATCTCTCATGAGACTGAATATGTCTAGTTATAAATTTTAATGTATTTGGTGTTTGCTGTTGGGCATAAATAACAATTTACAATCAATTATTCTTATTTTTATCATCTGGAATTATTGGGAACCATCAGTATTACATTCCACTTGTGGAGTTTATTGCCATACTCTGTCTTTATATTCTGTTCATTTGAAAATTTTGGGTGCTATTGGTAATTATGATTTTTGTCCAGTTAATTATAACTTCCCGGTATAATCAGTCTTTGCACACACACATACTAGAAGTGCACAGAAGGGTCACATGGTAACCCACAGGCATCTATTCAATGGATGCTAATAGGTACATATGTCATATGACAGAGCAGTTTGCAAATAGACAATAACGGTTGATGTACGTTTACTGCAAGGGACAAAGCATGAGAAGAGATGGATGCGAGTCCATTAAATATTCATTCCATTTGTTCACTTCATTGAATACTTGTTTGATTTGTCCAGAACACAAATTATTATACAAGTTTTGGGAACACTTTAAGTTTCAAACACAGGCTTTCTTTCTTTGTCAAGGACTGGTAATTCAGTTTGAACAGGAGTGCTGGCACCCAATTTCTTCTTAAGTCAAACATGTGAAAACATTGTGGATCTCACTTGATTGGTAATTCAAATGAATAATTGAATGGACCAATTTTCGTATTAATCTGGAATTGTCTGTAAAACTTGGGTGATATCTCTCTACTTCAATTATGTTTGCTTGTATGGTGTTGAGGGCATACACAAATTAAATCTCCTTCAAATTGTTGTTGTGTCTGATGTTAATCAGCTTGGAGTTTCATGCAATTGTGAGCATATTCCAAAATTTTGTGAAGCATGTAGATGATCTCATAAGACTCTTCAAGATAGCTCTTAGTTGTTGGTGAAGTACAAATGAATTCCTCGAGCCTAAGTGGGCTATACCTTTGTAGAAATAACAATGATGAACTTGATGAGCAAACCTTTCACCTAAATGCACCTACAATCCACATCAGTCTAAATTTTGAAAAAGTATCTATTATTATTGTCAAAGAGGTCTTGGATTGACAAATTAACTCCTTGAAAACTCATTTCTCCAGTTCTAGTTTTTAGATGAAATTCATTTTCATGTGTAGCTTTTGGAGTAGGGAAATAATATTTGGAAAAGTGATCCCAATGGGTATTGCTCATAGAGGCCAATTGATAAACACTTGTCGAGCTTCCATTGAGACCATGACTGGTTTTGGGGAACCATGAAGCTTTTGTTAGGGGAACCATGAAGACAACTTTATGTTTACCTATTGAATTAGATTGTGAGGGGGGATTAAGACCATCATCAACCAAATTTGGGATGGAGAAGTTTCTTTATGACTACTACCCATATCTCAACTATCATTACCAATAAGATTGCAACATGAAGTAGAGCTTAAAGAAGGGGCAATCATTGCAGGCATAGGGATGGGCAAAAAGGAAGTCGAGGCCTTAGTTTCTGCTACAAATAGTTGTTGCGTGACACCCTCATGGAGACCATAAGAGAGACTAAGGAAAGAAAAAGTGCTCCCCATGCCAACAAAATAACCGTTCCAACAAAATGAGGGCAGGGATCACCAAACAATAGAAGGGCCTCCAACAACCCATATTGGCATTGCAATGTGCTGTCTAGATTTCTTTAGAGATACTCTCTATCAGAGTTGTATTATCTGAGGCTCCAACTATGGTTATGATTTTTCTAGGGAATGGCTCCTACTTCTCCAACAACCCATATTGGCATTGCAATGTGCTGTCTAGATTTCTTTAGAGATACTCTCTATCAGAGTTGTATTATCTAAGGCTCCAACTTCTCCCTCCTTGCTTTGTCTTCCCTAGTCATCATATTTTTCCAATTTTGGAGAGACAATTTCATTGCTTTCTCATGTTATAATTTCAAAAGCCTAGTGATACTAATCCACCAATTTGATTTGATTTATGCTTTTGAAATGATCTCTTGACATCTATAGATATCATCTAGTTGACTAGCAACTTCTTCTTTCTCACTGTCCATAGAATTCAAGAATTTATTGTGCTGGAGATGTTTTCAAGTGTTAACCATTCTATTCTCAAGTTTATTCTTGCTTTCATATAACTAGCTTTAGCAAGTTTAGTATGTAGTATCTAGTTATAGTAGACAGCTGGAGCTTTGCTAGTCATAACGTAATATCCTTGTTTTGTACTCTATTATTAATATAAAAAAAGTTGATTCTTGCTCTGAAATAGGTTTTGAAATCAGGACGATTCCACTCCTTTAATTGTTGTTTCAAAGCTTTAAGCTTTTTGTTGAAAATGTACATCTTTGCCCCAAAAAGAGAATGTTGAGCTTTTGAGAAATTATTAACCACCTTGTCTAGATCTTTATGCTATAGCAACATTTTTTCAAAATGAAAACACACTTTTTATATGGAAACTATCTTTGTCTATAATTATAGAAATGGGTTAGTGATTTGAGCTAGCTTCTATGAGGATATTTGAGAGAAAGAGAACGTCCATGTTAAGCCACAAGGTAGAGGCCAATAATTTTTTGATCCTTGCAACATTTTTCAAAACAGAAGACACTCTTATAGGGAACCTATCTTTGTCAATAATCATAGGAATGGGTTAGTGATTAGAGTCAACGTCAATGAGGATCTCCAAGTTAGACAACATCCATGTTAAGTCATAGGGTAGAGGCCAAGAATTTATTCTCTACGTTAAAAGACAACATCCATGTTAAGTCATAGGGTAGAGGCCAAGAATTGATTGATCCTTGCAGTTGCAGCAATATTATCCTTCCCTTTTCTATGACCAAGTTAACCAACCACACTATGTGTAGATATACCACAAATTATCCTTGAGTAAAGAGGTATAACTTGATCATTGTCTAGGTTCCAGGATCCTCTTCTCATCTCAGAGGAGTCAATCCTAGCATCCATTGGAATTATTAATCAAGTTTCATTAATGCCTTAATTTGGGACAAGTAGGTACCATTTTCTTGTTTAGAATAAGGATCATAAGCATTGAGTATAATGTTGAATCTAGAAGAGGTACATCTTACTAGACAAGCCAACGACGAATCTGAATTGGAAATCTCTTGTAGTGAGACCTTGTGATAGTTTTGGACAATAGCCAACACTTTCAAAGAATTTGCGGCCTTTTTGCTTATTGTCCCCTACTATCCCTGGACATCATGCGACTTTGTTTATTAAAGAAAATCTTTCTCAGGTCTATGTTTCTCAAAGACTCTCTAAAGCAACCATATCTTGGACGGAGGTTTTAGTCCTCTAATGTTCTAAGAGAGGATCTGTCATTGAAAAATCTTTGACCTCTTGGTGCCCACTAAGATATCTTCTAGTTGAGATTGATTCTCTATTGCCACATCTCTTAAGATTGCTGTGTAAGGCTGCATACCAATGTGGCTTTCTTACCTTGTAACTTCCAAAATATCCTCCTTTTTTTGAACATTTGTGGTAGAAAGAGTTTCCATTATCTTCTAGTTGAGATTGATTCTCTATTGCCACATCTCTTAAGATTGCTGTGTAAGGCTACATACCAATGTGGCTTTTGTTGATGTTTGTAGCTTCGATTAGATAAATCCTATGAGGTTATTGAATATATATATATATATATATA
>MU223799.1:933494-955736 GCA_018584345.1 Thuja plicata
TCCCTTTCTTGTTCATATTGAGTGTTTTCAAATTCATGCAAAGACACAAACAAGCAAAACATTTAATTTCCGGAGTCATAAGGGGTCTAAAACATTAAACGGAGAAATAAGGAGTTGGCTGCAAACTCTTTGACAAAATTCCTATCAGCAACTGGTTTAGTTTCTGGGCATTCAGGGGTGCTCATTACACTTCTCTATTTGTGAGATATGGTGAATATCATGTGACTTGATGTTCTTTCTTATATAATATCTCTTGATATCACGATGAAGTGATATCTTCTCTATTTGTGAGATATGGTTAATATCATGTGACTTGATATTCCTGCTCATACCATATCTCCTGATATCATGGCGAGGTGATATCTTCTCCTTCTCACAATTAATGGACTTATTGTGATTTGCATTTTAATGGATTTTATCTAACCAAACTAAGAGAGAGTGTTGATGTTTGTAGCTTCGATTAGATAAATCCTATGAGATTATTGAAATTTTTATTTATTTATTATGTGAGATAATATATATATATATATATATATATATATATATATATATATATATCTAAAATACTATTAGGAGAAATTAATATAATAATGATTCAAAGATATTATATGTGTGTGTGTGTATATATACATATATATTTATGTAGTTACATAATCAATTGTTATTATATTAATCTCATAATAATGAATAGACATGTCCCTTTATGGGACATGTCTCTCCTAGCCTCATTCTCAATATAACTGAAAGAGAGATTGCTGCATTTGGAAAACACATACAACATAGAGTGCTATTATATTTACAGCTATCCTAAAACTTATCAGCTTTTTTACCTTGTAACTTCCAAAATATCCTCCTTTTTTTGAACATTTGTGGTAGAAAGAGTTTCCATTGCCTTCTTGCTTTTAACTCAAACCATTGAGGACCTCCTAATTGTCCTTTTCCTTATCCTATTCTATCTGGAACGGGGGGGCTCCTTACTCTTGCTACTTTCCCTCGGACTTGTAGCTTTTTGGGTTTCTATTGGTTCCTTGAGGAGCCTTTCCAAATCTCCTTTGAAGTTATAATCCCCAGGGATGCTTTCATTTTTCTCCCCTTGGATCTAAACTTACTTTGTTTAACTAATTCCGTGCCTTCCTAAGTTGTATCTACTCCTTTTGAACCCCTATTGCCTTTTGATTGTGGATTCTTGTTCCTTGCTGTAAACCCTTATTTGTTCTTCCTTCTTGTCTCTTGGACATTTTTTTGGATTCTTGGGTATTCTTGAATATGATGGCCATACTCATGGTATCCACTACAGCTTAAAAGCAAATCATCACAATCCAAGGTTTGAATGCATTGAAAATCCCTTGTATTTATAGTAATAATTTTTGAAGGGTGGGAGGTGAGGGCTAGTTCCACATGGATCATGATGTAGACTAAAAGGCTTTGGCCATGGTATAAACTTGATATACAATTTACCACTCACAATGTTTAGCAATCATCTCAAATATGCAGGGTGGCCAAAATTCTTGGTGGAGAATATACGTCTGGATCCAAAAAGTGACATGGGGATTCCTTTGAGGAATTAAAACCCACACATTAATGTTTCATAAAAAGACCAATATTTTGTAAGAAGTATGGCCCTCCACCAAAGACCTCATCCTTGGCTAATTCCTTGGTAAAAATGGCTATAAAATATCTCTTGGCATAGGAACAAAATTTTGTCATTCTTTTGTTTTCCAATTCCTTTGTGTCCAAGAGTACAACTCTTCGAGAGAAATTTGAGTATCTATAAATCTATAGATCAACCTCCTCAAAAGGTAAATACTTTCTTCCAAAATTCCAGTACACATCTAGATTAATGACGGGATCTGGTCTTCTTCTCGATTTTTCATCTCCCACTTGCCTCAATGTCTTTTTCCAAATTGGTAGAGTTTGATTCAGTGACAATCATTGTATCCTTAGAAGTGAGAGAGTAATGACTTGCTTCCCTACTTGGTGCTATAGGAAGGAACTAGTATTCAGAGGCACCAGAAAAAATACTAGCCCTCGAAGGATGTGTAAGTAAACAAAGAATACACAATAGTAGACCTCTCTCTAAAAAACAGAGGCATTTTAAATGTGAGCAACCTCAATAAAAAAAAAGGTAAAATGTGAGTGATTTAGTTGAATGATGCCCCAAAATTGTTTACTTTTGAACTTGCACCTTGAAAGCTTTTGAGTTATTCTTGTATTTGCACTCCTATGCTTCTGGTTATGATAAGTAAATGTAACTTTCAGAGCACATGTTCAATGGATGCAGCTCATGTCCATTCTCACTTGACCTTATTTTCTAACAGTAGCTCCCTTTGATGAAATATTTTTTTAATCATTTACATTGTTAAAATTGAGCTCCAGTGAAATTTTTCATATGATATAAAACTAGAAAATCTTAGATTTGGAGGAGTTTCATTTTCGGAACTCTTGACAAATGTTTATTTTTTAAGTTGGTACTAAGCTTTATAACTTGGCAGACCACAAAAAGAACTGGCTGGATTTATCGTGAAGTAAAGGATCCTGAATCTATTGCTGATCACATGTACCGAATGGCTGCTATGGCTCTTATTGCTGTAGATATTCCTGGTGTAGATAGAGATAGGTATGAAAGAACAATTATCAGGTTCATCTCTTTTCTTACAGACTCTACACTTGTTCCATGCATTTATGGACACATTGTATCATGATTTGTCCTTCTCTTTTCTTGAAATAGTTCTAGTTTTGTTCCTTTGGCTATCCTTCCCATGATCATACTCATTGAAGTCATTTATAATTACTAAATCTCATTGATCTTTTCACGCTCACCATCACAAAAACAATGAACATACTTCAACTCCATGAACTCGGCTCACACTTGGCACTGCATGAATCATAAAAATATCAATGAGACTAAATACATTTACGAATTTTTAACATGCTGGACAAAACTTGATGTTTTAATAATGTGACACTTATAAAGTTATGGATGTGTTAATACACCAAATTATGCTTAGATTTTGTGGAGTTCACTTTTGAAGTTTGGGCTACTGTTGTATAGTTTGTCAATTTGGTGTAACTATACTTATTTCAATATCTTTTTAAAATTTTCCTTAAATATTTGTTTTCAAAATTTCATGTTTCAAACATGTGTTCTAACTTCCAACATCATTATTTATCTTACTTATTTCAACATTCATTGTGCCTCAGCTTTTGTCATGAATTATATCTTATTGCAAAGATGCATAATTGCATAATCTAAACTTCCATACAAGAGATAGTTTTTCTGTTGTTTATCAATCTCAGGCCATGCAACCATATCCAAAAAGCAAACTTATCCAGACAACTTCCATGCTGACTTTCTTCTGTATTCTATTAAGCTTATACAACCATATTTTAAAATGCTAGGTGCAAGAGCAGATAGATTTTAATGTATTGCTTGATATTCACAGAGAGCAATGTGCTCATAAATAATACATACAAAATATACAAAATAGCAAGTTACCAAAATATGGAACTGCCATGAGAAAGGAAACTATCTAAACAATAACTTGAGCATTAAAAGGAAACATAAGTAATATTCTAATACCCTCCCTTAATGCTCAATCTATCAACAACACCAATAGACTTCATGAATTTTACAAATTTATCAGAACCGAGAGACTTGGCGAAGATATCTGCTGGCTGCTCCAAGGTAGGAATCAACTGAATTGACCTGTCTTCAACCAGCTGACGAATATAATGACAACGAGTTTCCACATGCTTGGTTCTTTCATGAAAGATTGGATTCTTTGCGAGTTTGAGCACTCCCTGATTATCACAAAATAAGGTAGTTAGACCTGTCTGAGGAACATGCATATCGGCAAGCATCCGACGAAGTCAAACTGCCTCACAAGCTGCCTTGACTACTCCTCGATACTCTGCTTCTGTTGAAGAGAGAGCCACCGCCTGTTGCTTCTTACTAGTCCATGTGACAGCACCAGATCTCAAATTAAACACATATCCAGCGGTAGACTTACGATCATCAACCGAACCAGCCCAGTTGGAATCAGTGTATCCACATAGTGTAGGATCAGAACTCCGAGTGTACAAAAGGCCATAATCAGGAGTACCACTTACATAACGCAGGACACGTTTTGCTGCTATCCAATGATCAGCCTTGGGAGCTGTCATGAAGCGGGATATGTAGCTCACGACAAAGCTGATGTCAAGTCGAGTGGCAGTAAGATAAATGAGGCTGCCCACTAGTTGTCTAAACAAAGATTCATCCACAACAGGTGAATCAGACTGAGCTGACAATTTGAGCCTTGGTTCCATAGGAGTGGAGGCAGGTTTGCAATCCTGCATTCTGAACCTGTCCACAAGACTTCTTGAATACTTGGACTGAGAAAGAAAGATACTGTGCTTAGTCTGCCAAACCTCAATGCCGAGACAATAGTGCAAGAGTCCCAAATCTGTCATATCAAAGGTGTGGCACAAATCTTGTTTGATCTTAGTGATCAAATGTTCTGAACTGCCAGTAATGATCAAATCATCCACATAGACAACTATAAACATTATATCATCACCTACATGTTTGATATATAAATTTGAATCTGATGGACTCCGCTGAAAACCTTGATCAGTTAAGTATTTATCAATCTTTATGTACCAAGCCCGAGGGGCTTGTTTCAGACCATAGAGAGCTTTGACAAGTTTACAGATTTTGTGTTCCTGACCAGCAACCTTAAACCCAGGAGGTTGTGTCATGTAGACCTCTTCCTGCAAGTCACCATTGAAAAATGTACTCTTAACGTCCATTTGATGGACTTTCCAACCAAACTGAGCTGCTAAGGCAAGGACAAGTCGCACGGTACTCATTTTGGCTGTAGGGGCAAAGGTCTCCTCATAGTCAATGCCTTCCTTTTGTGAGAACCCACGAGCAACAAGACGAGCCTTATACTTGTCTAAGGTTCCATCAACTTTGTATTTAACCTTGTACACCCATTTGCAGCTAATGGGTTTCTTTTTTGAAGGAAGATCAGAAAGGGCCCAAGTGTGATTTTTTTGAAGACTTTGGAACTCTGCTTCCATAGCCTGTTCCCACTCAGGGATACCTTTAGCCTCAGAATAAGTCTGGGGCTCATAGATACTATGAATGTTAGCCATAAGAGCAAAATTAACTATAGGCTGCTGTTTGCTCTTATTTCTGGAAGCTCTACCCTCAATGAGCTCATCATCCCTGAGGTCACTAATAGTTTTAGCCCACCATTTAGGCCGGAGAGTAGAGGAGCCAATATCTGGAGGGGCTGGAGGAGGCTCAGGTTCATCAACAGGAGTAGGAAGAGAATTATGTTCCGGAGGCTCAACAGGATCAGCAACAGGAGCCTCATGGTGAGCAACATCTGCATCATCCCTCCCATTAGGTGGAGCCAAAAGAAAAGGAACACTGTGAGGTTGATTCTCAGAACACTGCTCTGAAGAAGACAAAAAAGGTCCTCCAGTTTCATCAAAAACAACATCACGACTGAAGCTAAGACGACTAGTGTCAACATCTATCAGTCTGTAGGCCTTATGATTGTCACAGTACCTTGTCATCATGAGTCTCTGACTCTTGGAATCCAATTTCGAGCGCTTAGCATCAGGTATCCATACATATGCAAGAGAGCCAAAAATCTTCAGGTGACTGATTCTGGGCTTACCACCAAACCAAACCTCTTCAGGAGTCTTACCTTTAACAGCTTGAGTAGGAGAACGATTTAGGAGGTAGACAGCAGTAAACACTGCTTCTGCCCAATACTTATTAGGAACACTCATGTGTTGTAACATAGACTGAGCCATCTCAACAATCGTACGATTGCGACGCTCAACAACACTGTTTTGCTGAGGAGTGTGAGGTGTAGTGAACTGATGCTTGATGCCATGGGTAGTACAGTAGTCGGAGAAAGTAGTGGAACAAAATTCTCCACCGTTATTTGTTCTAAGAGAAATGATACTACAACTGGACTCGTTTTCAACCAAAGATTTAAACTTCTGAAAGGTACTAAATGCATCTGATTTTTGTCTAAGAAAAAATATACCCACATCTTTCTACTAAAATCATCAACAATAAGCAGAAAGTATTTGCAACCAGTAACTGAAGATGTATTTATAGGGCCACAAATATCAGCATGAAGTAAATGAAGTACCTTAGATGCACGCCAAGAGTCGCCATCATGGAACGGAGTCCGATGTTGTTTGCCAACTTGACAAGCACTGCACACCCCAAGATGCTGTGTCTGTATATCAGGTAGACCAGAAACAAGTCCCTCCCGGGATAGTTGAGAGAGATACTGGATGTTGAGATGTCCATATCGCTAACGCCACAAAGTGCTGAGAGATGAAGTACGAGCTGCCATAGCTATCTCAAGAGAATCACCAGTGTCAGTAAGCCGATATAGGCCATGATCCTCTAGACCAGTAGCAACAATAAGACGAGTCTCTCGATCAATAATGGAACATTTGTGGGCATTGAACACCACATCCAACTGAGGAGAATTCCTCATGATTTGACTCACAGATAACAAATTGAGTGCCATACCAGGAACGTAGCACACATTGAGAAAGATCAGCTTCCTCTCACCAGACTGTATCTGAACATTGCCTCGGCCAAAAATTTTATACTCCTCTTTGCCGCCAAACACAACTGAATCACTGGAACAAATTCATCTAAATGTATATCCAGAGGAAAGTCACGTGGTGCAGTATCATGCTTGGTAGACTCCTTATCTTTAGAGTCAGAGTGGTCTGAAGCCCTCCCATGAGACAATCCTAAGGGAAGACGAACACCCAAATCAAAGCTCATAGTAGTAGATGAAAGAAAAGGACTAGTAGTCTCATCAACCACAACATCATGACTAAATATGAGACAATCTATCTCTACATTAATTAGTTAGTATGCCTTATGATTGTCGCTGTAACCAATAAACATACATTTCTGGCCTTTGGAATCCAGCTTGGCACGCTTGGCTTCTGGAATCCATACATGAGTAGTTTCAGATCACCCACCTTAGGCTTTCGTCCTAACCATGCTTCTTTAAGAGTTATCTTCTTAACGACCTGTGTAGGTGACTGATTCAAAAGGTAGACTATAGTATAAATTGCTTCAGCCCAATATTTCTTGGGAACATTTCTATGCTCCAACATAGAATGAGTCATTTCAGTAATGGTGCGATTCCGACGCTCAACTATACCATTCTGTTGAGGGGTGTATGGTGTGGTAAGTTGATGCTTAATGCCATGTGCAACACAAAAGGTGGAGAAATTAGATGAACAAAACTTCCCCCATTATCTGACCTTAGAGTAACAATCTGAGAATCTGACTCTTTCTCAACTAAGGCCTTAAACTGCTGAAATGTACTGAACACATGTGATTTATTCTTAAGAAAATACACCCACAATTTTCTACTAAAATCATCAACAAATAATAAAAAGTACCTCGACCCAGTAATTGAAGGAGTATTCATTGGTCCACATACATCAACATGAACCAATTGTAATACCTTGGAAGATCTCCAGGTGTCACCATCTGAAAATAGAGTTCGATGTTGCTTTCCATCTTCACAGGCTCCGCAAACTCCATGATTTTGAGTCTAGATCTTAGGTAGCCCAACATCCAAACCCCGTTATGAGATAACTGAGAGAGATAGTGCACATTCAAGTGCCCATAGTGCTGACACCAATGATTGTTGATGGAAGAACTTCTGGTTGCCATGGCGTGCTCTTGAGAATCACCTGAATCAACAAGTCTATAAAGACCATGATCCTCAAGTCCAAGATGTTGCTTTCCATCTTGACAGGCTTTGCAAACTCCATGATTCTGAGTTTGGATCTCAGGTAGCCCAACTACCAAACCCTCCCGAGATAATTGAGAGAGATAGTGCACATTCAAGTGCTCATAACGTTGATGCCAAAGATTGCTGATATAAGAACTTCTGGCTGCCATGGCGTGCTCTTGAGAATCCCCTGAATCAACAAGTCTATAAAGACCATGATCCTCAAGTCCCATGACGATTGTAGTGTGAGTCTCCCTATCAACAATGCTACAAGCGTGGGAACTGAAAATAACATCCAGTTGGGGAGAACGTCTCATGATATGTCTAACTGAGAGAATATTAAGTTCCATGTTTGGAACACAGTATACATCGAGAAATATCGAATTTCTCCATCCAGAGTGAATTTGTAAATTGCCCTTGACAACAATAGTATACTTCTCTCCTACAAAGATCATTGAATCGGAGAATGGTTCGAATTTTGTAGACCAATTTCGACGATGAGTAAAATGCCGAGAAGCCCCTGAATCTATATACCAAGCAGAAGATTTCATTGGATCTGTAGTTCTTTTGGCCATAAAGGCGTACAAAACAAATTCTTTCTGATCAGAGTGCTTCAGAACATTACTTTGGGTTGAGACCCTCCCTACTTCTTTTGCTCAGAAGCCAGACGATGCCGGTAGTCAACCTTCATGTGACCATACTTGTGACAATAATCAAACTGAATGTTCTTTTTCTTCTTGCTGTCCAAAGAAGCATCTGAGCCCTTTGGTTGAGAAGATTGACCTTAGTAGAAGACTTAGTAGAGAATGCTTGTTTTGTGGA
Source organism: Thuja plicata (assembly GCA_018584345.1). Lineage (NCBI taxonomy): Eukaryota > Viridiplantae > Streptophyta > Pinopsida > Cupressales > Cupressaceae > Thuja > Thuja plicata. Next base: position 942,101 of record MU223799.1, read on the forward strand.
GGACGAAGTGGCAGTACTACCAAACTATTGTCTCCAATGATCCTTCTTTAAAAGCTTGTTGCAAAGATCTGGAAACTTCAAATCAACATCAGTCGAAGTAATGTTGAGTGTTTCAATAAAATGCTCATAAGACTTTGACAAACTTTTCAGAGTGATGACTACCATGTCTTCTTCCTCCATCTTTCAACCAATTGCCTCTAGCTGATCACGGATGTCCTTAATTTTTGTCAAATGTTTTGGTAGAGATGTCTTCTCATCCATCATAATAGAAAAGAGCATGTTCTTAAGAAAGAATGCATGACTCTTATCAGGTGCTGCCAGATCTCAGCAACTAATATGCTTGAGGGCACTTGCAAAAGCTGATTGTTGGTCACCGGAAGTTTGATAAGAATCACCGCTTCAAGGCTGCGCTCGTCAAACTTATCTTGATCTTTTTTGGCAACGGTTGGATGAGTAGTAGTGCCAAGAACAACTTCTGCCAAGCAGCGATGTTCAAAGATAGTCATCATATACTGGTTCTAGGCATTGTAATTTTTCTCTTTGAATTTCTGGCTGCTTTCAAGCATAATATTTGTCAGAGACACCATCATGTACCTCAAGGTCAAATTGGAGAAGGCACAAAAATCAAGGCAGAAAGTTCAAATTTAAAATTTGACGAGGCACAAGTCCCAATGCATTGAAAACAACAGCACTATGGAAATACAGAAAAAATCTGATGCACAGATCCATGAGATGTGTATATTTGCAATTTGATCATCACCCTTGGTTGTTGAGGTTTCCAACAAATTTGGATATACAACATTGATCGTCTTATCAAAGATGTCTTCTTGAATCATTTTGCAAGGCAAAATGTAAGCAAGGCATCTCATAATCCTTCCCCTTGCAATGCTATTGCATTTGTACTTCTATTTTTCATTTTGATTTCCAACCTTAAACCTCTTCTTTGCTTGGTATGCCACTTGAAATTGCCCTTGATCTTGAGATTTCATGTTGGTTCTCGAATTTGAATTCATCTTTCATGTTGAGATTAGATCTCCTTGTGTAAATCTTTGAATCCCTTGTAGTTGTAACTTGAGCTTTGCAATTCTAACTCCTCTTTTGCTTTCATCTTGCTTGAAGTCTTGAAGTTGTGATGCCCTTCCTTTCTCGATGTTATCTTTGTCGTCGCAATAATCTTGCACATGAAGAGGCTCAACCTTGGTGTTGTAATCATATCCATGTACTTGAAATGCACAGCCCCACACCATCTTCCTGCTTGTCATCTCTATTTGTACATCACCTTTGTGCATCATCCCTTGCATCCGAACCTGAAAAAGAAAGAGAAACCTTGAATCAAAGTTATGAACAAAAGGGGAATGCAAATATTACAGATTAAAAAATATTTCATGATGAAAATTTCTCAAGAATTGGGATCATGGGTTTTGCATTTGAAGCACTTGGTTTTGTGTTTGGAACTTTGAAATCTTGGAATAATCTGAAATTGTCCTTAACAATCCTGATCACTAATCTGACATATCCATCACTAATCTGGAAATACATTTTCCTCATTCTGATTTTGCTTTCTCAATCCTGATGCTTAGACTCTGGAATTGTATTTGTCTTCTGATTAGGATTTCAAACTTTGAAGCCTTGTCTTAATTCTGGAAATTTTCACCTTGCATCTGATTTTCTTTTGATCTGCCCCTTTAGTGGTAGAATTTGCACTTGCTGATCTGCTCCCTTGGAATTAATGCTTGAACTGTATTGATGATTTGAAATGATGGATTGCATCTTTCTTTTATAGGCTTCACCTTCAAGAGGCACGTCTATTGGAGAATTCATACGGGCTGACCTGATTTCAAATCCAACTAATTTATAATTCGTTTAAGTCTTCTCATGGCTGACTTGGCTTTAAACTTGAAATTTTCGATGGTCATCGTGTATCTCACAAGAGGCCTTGGAAATTTTCGATGGTCATCGTGTCATCGTGTATTTCATGCTGGGTGGAAATTGGAGGTTCCTTGTAAATTTATTCCAAGGGATGCCGGAAATCCAATCCCTCTTGGAATTTTGTTCTTAGGGAGGTCAGAATTCCGACCTCTCTTGAAAATCCATATTGAGGTCAATTTAAAAAACTTGCCAAGCATCAGACATTTTGTCATGAAAACTCAAATATTCTCCATGCTTGTTTGGATTCCCCCTTACAAATGCAGATCAAATTTCATTGTTGACTCAATCTTGTTTCAATGTTTTGTTAAGAACTTGATAAACAAATCGAACATGCTTGGAATTTCACCTACAAACCCAAATTTCAACCCCTATTTCAAGATTTCACTCCTTATGCAAATCGAATTTTATAATGCTCTTGGAAATTTGTTCCAATTCAGGTCGGATGTCCAACCTAGCTTGGAAATTCTATTGAAGTTGACTTCGAAATTTCACTAATAGCTGGGCCCATTTCCAAATTTCCTAAGGACAAATCCACATAAAGTTTGAGTAATTCTTTTCATACTTTATGAGGATTGGGCGGAATTTCCATATGTTTGAGGATTTCCCACTGTTGATGGGTGAGATTTTGATATGAACAAGGACAAATCTGGGCACAAACTCCATGAGGCAAAGGAACTTGAGCACAACTTGAAGCCATGTATAGATTTTTCCTCTTTTGCAAACAAAATTCCCATTTTATCTAAGAATTTTCAAGCCTCAACTTAGGATTTCCTAACTTCACTCAAGGATTTTACTTTGATCTTGCCTTGTTGTTTCTTACTCTCTCTTGAGGATTATCACTTTGCCATTTTGAAGTTCCTAATTTTACAAGGATTTTCACTTTCATTTCTTCATTTGTCCAAATATTTAATCTTCCACTTCTTGCATCTCCATGTTCAACTTAAGACTTGACCTCAAGCTTCCAAACCTTTTGCTCTAAAACCCAACATCTCACACTTGTCCACGCTCAAACTTTTGATTTTAAGATCATGACTCTAGAACCAGAGACTTGAAAAATGTTGCCAAACTAAGACTACTCTAAACAAGCTACTAGACTACTAAGCAAAAAGTGGGGGTCCCCATTTGCAATGGGGCATGTGTGTTCAACACAACACACATCATTTATGATTTTATGAATACACCTGTATAAATAGATACACATTTGAAGTTCCTAGTGGTGCATGATGGCTAGTTAGTCTTTACCTATTTTCTTATGACCTTACACTTTTCGAAGGGATTATATTTGATTTTATTTCCCATGTACCAATTTGATGAACACTTCATGTGGTCACTTTCATTTATGATTTTTTTTGCTATTATATTCCGAAGTTCTTTAAGATCTCACTATTATTGAGAGATCAACCTTTTTTTTCACACGAGTGGGTTTTGGCATGCATACGTTAGTTGTACTGCTGCAAATAGGTATATCTAATGTAGAATTTACAATTTTATTGTCTAATTTCATTTTCATTTTCATTTTCATTTGGCTGCACAATGCTCTACTGTTTTATTTACTCTTTCAAGATTTTAAGACCATGCTTACAATTATTGTCACTTAAGAGAGCATAGTTCTTTTGGATGTATGCATTACTTTGTTGCAAAATGTCCCCATTTTATACACCTGCGAGTGAGAGTTTTTAAGGACATTTCAATTTACTAGATGTAAAGAGTTAGCGAACTACACAAACTGGCATACACCTGAAGTTCCTAGTGGTGCATGATGGCTAGTTAGTCTTTACCTATTTTCTTATGACCTTACACTTTTCGAAGAGATTATATTTGATTTTATTTCCCATGTACCAATTTGATGAACACTTCATGTGGTCACTTTCATTTACGATTTTTTTGCTAATATATTCTGAAGTTCTTTAAGATCTCTCTATTATTGAGAGATCAACGTTTTTATTCACACGAGTGGGTTTTGGCATGCATACGTTTGTTGTACTGCTGCCAATAGGTATATCTAATGTAGAATTTACAATTTTATTGTCTAATTTCATTTTCATTTGGCTGCACAATGCTACTGTTTTATTTACTCTTTCAAGATTTTAAGACCATGCTTACAATTATTGTCACTTAAGAGAGCATAGTTCTTTTGGATGTATGCATTACTTTGTTGTAAAATGTCCCCATTTTATACACCTGTGAGTGATAGTTTTTAAGGACATTTCAATTTACTAGATGTAAAGAGTTAGTGAACTACACAAACGGGCATTTTGCACCATGCAATATGAGCTTTTTATTTATTAATTTTTAATTGTTATTTCATTACAAAGATCTTTGTTGCTCATTTGCAGGATTTTGACATGCAATTTTGATTTGTTTGTAGGTGTGTAAAGATGGCAATTGTCCATGATATTGCTGAAGGTAGTGTTCAAAAGCATTTCTAAATCTTTGTGTTAGCGGATTTTTGTGCCTTAAAAATTTGGTTTAATTATTGAATCTCCCATGCTTTTGGTATTTTTAAATAAAAACTTGCAGCTATTGGTCTAGGTGAAAGTTGATGATCAATCTCTAGAACTTGTAAGGGTCCTCTTTGTTTCATTAGAGAAAGTACATGATTACTTCAAATTTCAAAATATCTCCTTTTAACAATATGTTGGTGTGGAACACATGTATCCCACCTTTCCATCTTTATCTCTACTCTCTCCCACATAACTCCTACCAATTTTCTCCTTAAGTTATTCTTTCGCCATTCTATTACTTCAATAGTCCCATGTCTTCTTACTTCTCCCCACCCAAAGAGGCAAAAAACTTGGAAAAGTCATGATTGTATGTGATTAATCATGAGTCGGCATGGCTGATGATGACTTGTCTAAAAATATCCGAACTCGTGAATTAGTCATTGACCCAACATTCATCGAATTTATGCGAAATTAATTGCATTTAAATTGGCAGAAAGCCGCTAGGAAATTCTTACACCCTAAAATCCCTGCCAAACCCTAAAAAACTTCGTGAAACAACTATTTAGAAAGTCACTTGACTGTTTCTCTTGAAACTTGGGCACCAATAGTGACGTAAAGTTGTGATGGGACAACGAAAGACGTGAAGGTAGGTAATATTAATAATAATAGAAGGCAGGTAGTAATAGAAGTCAACCTGCATTTGTGTATGATGGTTGGTTGTGCTTGTTTTTGAATGGTTAAATATAGTTCTATAGCATTAAACAAATTTTTGTTAGGGTTTATTAGTATTTTTGCTAGATATTAGCCGATGATATGGCTAGATATTAAGAATGCAAATTTTTTGTAAGAATAGGGGGTTTTTGGACATTGGCGAAGGGGGAGAAAAATGTCGAAGGAGATGAAGTTTAGGCCGAGGGAGGATTGAACAATGTACAAGAATTACAAGTCTAGGAATGGCACACATTTGGTCACAAATTGTGAGGTATTGAAAGACCCAAGAGCCATAAATCCTTGTGATTTCAGAGTGACTTCTCTACTTGCTCATGACATGCGCGGATTTGTGAGTCAATCATAGACAATGGGTGTGTTTGAGGATTTGTTGGCAAGGGTAGGCAATCCTAGACACTTGAACCCTTTTGTTGATATCTTCTGTTCGTTCTTTGACTGGTGAAACTACATACTAGCACAATCGTCTACCTTTTTAGTGATTGATTCATGTTTCTTTGATTAGTTTTGGGGTGTAATTGGTGACAGGGAAAAATTCCTACAAGATCATACCCTCATTTGTAGGTTAGTGAAAAACGTAGCTGAAATTATGCAATCTCCATTCTTGGATCATTGAAAATCTAGAAAGATGGCATGGAGGTAGAGTTGTGCATTCAGTCATTTGCCAAGATGTTCTTTATCCTCAAATTGGGGGTTCTTCATTCTCGACTTCAATTCCCCTGAGGACAAGAAAAAATGTTTTTGAAAAATGTCTCATGGCTTTCAACGAAGATTTCTTATGCTTTAAACTTTGGTTCCCATCTTTTTGATCCTAGATCTTAGAATTTTTCAATTGCATATGTTTCCCTTTACAATTTTGGGAACTAGAGAGTCTGCGGGCCATTGGTAGTGGCTTACGCAAGTATTATTGCACCGCAAAAGAAACAATAAATTATGCAACCTCCATGTGTGCATGTTTGTGTGTTTTAATGGATTTGTCCAAAGGTCTACCTACAAAGATTTCTTTGAAGGTGAGAAACAATTGTTTGAGGAAACCAATAGATGACAATTTTTTTCCTTTCAAATGCAAAAATGTTTTTTTAATGGATCATGCTACCCTCAATGGAAAAAGACTCTTGCACATGAATGAGAAGCACATGCGTCATTTGGTAGGACTACCTAGCGGATCAGTATGGAGCCACACCATTTTGTCATTGCTCTAGATGCTCAAAACAATTTAGTAGATTCTCATGCTCAATCAAAGGATGCTTCAAAGTCAAATTCACCACTTTCTTTGAATTTCAAAGAGTAATTTATAGGGGAATAATTGATAGTCCCACAAAAGGCAATTTCACACAGCCCTCAGTAGCCATATTTGAGAATGCAAACTCAAAAACTATTGCTACTACCCTTGAGGACTTTGCCAAGGTCCCTTGAGTCTTGAAAGATAGATGTTGAGAGGTATAGATATTGAAAAAATTGAACAAAATGTAGAGGCTCACTCTCAAATTGAGTAGGAATGTATTGAAGTTAAGAGGAAGAAAATACCACCACAAGTCCCAAGCAACTAGTGACAATAAGGTCATCTAAGCAATAGACACATTTTGAGGAAATGAAGAATTTTGTTGTACCCTTGCTTTAGGGTTGATGGGAATTTTTGTTATTTTTTGATTTATTTTATGGGAGAGGATGCTAGGTTGACATCTTTTTGAGCAAAAATGAAAAACAATGAAAAATTGACAAATATTTAAAAATTTTCCTTTTGGGAAATTCCACTTGATGTTTATGGTGGATAATTTGCTTTGGTCGAAAATAATATGGGATCGAATATTTAATCAAGCATTTGGGTAATACAAATGGGCACATAGGATACTGTAAAAAGGGTATGTGGGATTGTAGGTGGAATGAATACAAATGGGATATAGACTAAAAATGTCGCAATTAGTTACTGTAGTTGTTCATTTTTAATGCATGTACCATGAACATTTGTGTTGCCCCTCAACCTCGTTAGGGGCTTCACCCCAAACCCTTATGAGGGGTCTTGCCTCTTGAGCCCACTAAGGGCCTAGCCTCAAAACTATCAGTTGACACTACCCTTCATGTTGTCTCCTCGTCACAAATCTAGGCCCTTGGTCCGCCCACTCATGAGACACACCAACTAGTTTTACCAATGATCACATTATATATTGATATATCATAGATTTATAGACACACCAACTAGTTTTACCAATGATCACATTATATATAGATAGATCATAGATTTATATTCACAAAAAGGAGAAATGCATAGATGATTAATTTCTTTCTTGTTATTTGTCTTTTGCTAGGCTTTTGATTCATTTTTCACTTTCTTAAAAAATGTATCATCTACAAGTAGGAGACTTGGCAAGTTTGAATACTGTACTATGGACAATGATGTGTATTCAATCAAAAGTGATGTTAAACACATTTATCATTGTGTGACCATTTTCAAAGGGGTTGAGGTTAAATGATTAAAGCATCGAGTTTTTCAACCCACATTCGAATCCCAATAGGATGTAATATCCCCGTCATTAAATAATTAATAATAATTGTATTTGGGTTCTGATTGGTTTAGTTTATCTCGAGCCCATCTTTTATTTTAGGTTAGGTGTAGGTGTTGCTGTGTCGACTATTTGTGCACCTCGGGAGTTGTTCGACGGGTATTTATGACCGGCGTGTAGGATGTATTTCTCATGTTGACTTTTGATATTTTATTTGTAATTGCGAATTCCTGTTGGAATTTTGATGTCAGCCATTTTGCAGTTTCGGCTTGTTCTCTGGTTTCAGATCTGGCAAATCTGAAGTGCTATCAATTATTAATATTATCTCCTTTTGCAAGTACTTGTTCCAGATTGTTATTGAGCACTAATTTCATTACGTAGTACCTTAATTCAATATGATGAAAGAAGGATAAACAGATCTGTGCGTGTCAAGTTTGGGGGCAACACTGTGCTGACCGTATGGACACCGTACAACCCACAACCCTTAGTCCCACACTGTACGACCCAAACAACCATATCTTATGACCCAACACAGCCTGCATTGTACGACCCAACATCCATACTGTATGGCCAACAGACCACACCGTACGACCTCTAGTCTTACCGTACGACCCACAGCTATACCATACGACCCCAAACACTTATCAGGGGTACGTCTCAGGAATCATCCGAGGAAAGATTTTAGAGTTGGCACATTACAGTGGTATCCGAGTTGGTGATCTTGCCAGCCTGTTGGGTAGTGAATGCAAAAAGAGTCTTGTGTATACGCTAGGAGGTACTGTTCTCTCGAAAGAATGGGGGAGCCACAAGATCCAACTGCTGCAGTTATGGAATTATTGAGGGAGTTAACTAGAAGTCAGGCTCAACTCAATGAAACCATGATCAAAGGACAACAACTTATGGAAGAGACTTTGCAAAAATTAACTAAAGGAAGGACAAATGGGGAACAAAATGGACATGGCTGCGATAACTCAGTCACAGGGAGAGCAAATTCTCATACATGCCCCTGACCGTCTATGTCGACGTTTCCGCCAAGAAATGAAGTATCTCGAACGAAACTAGAGCCCACCTTTGAGGAAATGCAGGATTGGAGGAGTGCGAATCTCGAGGGGAACCTGTCCTTCAGAGATTATGTTGAACTGTGAATGAGATACTCAAGAGGCAGTGGTCGCGGCTATTACAACGATGCTCTTCAACGGAAGATAGGCAAGGTAAATCTATCATCTTTTGAGGGAGCTGGATCAACAACAACGCGAGCATGGGTACAAAAGACAGACACATACTTTCAGCTTAACCCAATGCCGGAGGAGGCAATCAAGTTTGCAACGCTCCACCTGGAAGGTATCGCGCACGAATGGTGGCATCATGGTATGGTGACCCTCGGCCATGATCAAATAACGTCATACGCCAAGTTCACATAGAGGTTGATAGACCGCTTCGACGGGAAAGATCCAGAACTTAATTTCAGGGAGCTTGCTCAACTGAAGCAATCTGGGTTAGTTGACCACTACATTGCTGAATTTCAGAGGCTATCCGTGCTAGTGACATATATCTCAGAAAGGCACTTGATTGTGTTGTTCGTGGATGGACTGATGGAACCTCTCAGAGGTTGGGCAAAAGGATTCAACCCCATCACGGTCACATAAGCCATCAAAAAGGCATGTGATATGGCGACTTTTTACTCTTCCCTAGGAATTATTCACACCCCAAACCACCATTTGCTCCTAAGGAAAGAGACAACCAACCCTTAACGAAGAAGCCATTGTTGGATGAGGCTACCAGACAGAATCTGAGAAGGAAACTCTGTTTCAATTGTAAGGAGCCGTGGGAACCAAGGCACCAACGTTTGGGCAAAGGAAAGATCCACTACATTGAGGTAATGTCTGAAGGAGAAGAAGACCAGGAAGAACCCGAAGTCGAAGGAGACGAACAACAAGATTCTGACCGCGCAGAGAGGATTGCCACACTGGTTCGGAGGGGAGGTGCCATTGCGGCACTTGCTGGCACCTCGAGGTGTTTAGTGTTCCGCGTATGAGGTACACTCCAGGGATAGCGGGTTGTGGTAATGCTCGATAGTGGGGCCACACTCAACTTTATCAACTCATCACTGGTCAACAAAAGAGATTTGCGTACAAAGGCACATCAAGGGTTCGAAGTCAAGGTCGCGGGAGGAAACCTCTTGTCGTGTACCCATTTGGTTCCACAATTGAGCATCACCATGGGGAACCACACAGTAACAAATGATTTCTTTGTGGTAGATTTGGATGACATGGAGGTTATATTCGACATTCAGTGGATGGAGACTCTGGATGAATACATAGAGTTTTAAAAGAATGGAGTTCTCTTTCGAGGTGGATGGAAAGAAGGTGGTACTAAGGGGGATGTCTAACAACGGTCCAAAGGAAATCTCGACACGACGAATGGAGGCCATTTTTAGACACGATGACGTCGTCTGGGCTGCACACTGTTTGGTTTCAACCGCCCCTCTGAAGGGCCAACGGGCGTACTACGATGACGAGGAACTCCGGATGGTATTGGACAAACACAGTTTGGTCTTCGCCGACATTCCATGTGGCATACCCTCACACCATGGTTTTGGGCACACCATTGAGTTGGAGGAGGGAGCCAAGCCCGTCATCACCACTCCATACTACCATCCTAAAAGGTTTAAGGATGAGATTGAAAAGACAATCCAAGAACTGCTCGACAAGGGATGGATAAGGCCCAGTTCCAGTCCTTTCGCATCATCAGTGGTGTTGGTAAAAAAGAAAGAGGGTACCTGTTTTTGATGGTCTTCTTAGTCCACACACATCCGCATGAGGGAACAAGATGTGGAGAAGACTACTTTCTGTTGTCACTACGAACACTACGAATTCCTGGTCATGCCATTCGGGTTGACTAACACACCCGATACTTTCCAGTCTTGTATGAACCACATTTTTAGCAAACAACTGGGCAAATTCCTGTTGGTATTCTTCAACGACATACTCATCTACAACAAGACATGGGAGGAACATATTAGGCATTTAGACGAAGTGCTGGGAATCATGAAATCACAATCCTTGTTCGCCAATAGATCCAAATGTGAATTTGGGATGACGTAGGTACTATATTTAGGGCACATTTTCAGCGATCAAGGTGTTCAAGTGCATCAAGAAAAGATCCAAGCCATTTTGGATTGGCCGCCTTTGACTACTCTCGCAGAGCTGCGCAGGTTCTTTGGATTATGTAGTTACTACAGAAGGTTCGTGAAGGGTTTTTCCCAGCTCGCCGCACCCTTGACTGACCTAATGAAGAAAGGATCCTTCCAATGGAATGAACATGCACAATGTACCTTCGACAAGTTAAAGGAAACCATGAATTCCTATCCGGTCCTCGCATTACGACAAAGAAATGCTAGCCATCATGGGATCTAAGTTCGTCATCCGTACGGACCACAACAGCCTGAGGTATTTCTTGGAACAGAAGGAGTTGAACGAAGACAACAAAAGTGGGTGAGCAAAATCCAGGCATTTGACTTTGATATTGAGTATGTGAAAGGGAAGAATAATGTTGTGGCTGACGCTTTATCAAGAAAGCCTGCCATATGCTCGTTGTCTTAGATTTCGGTGGATTGGAAGGCATACCTGTTGGTCGAATATTCTAAGAACCCTTTTGTGTGTCAGTTGATGGATGGCGAAGTGCGTGACGACAGATACAAGGTGGTCGACGACATCATTTATTATAAGGACAAGATTTATTTAGTGCTAGAGTCCAGGATGAAATAGAAAATTTTAAAAGAGATGCACGACTCACCCTTTGTTGGGCATCCAGGGCACTTGAAGACCTACAGACAAATTAGAGAAAGATTCTCATGGAAGGGTCTCAAGAACGATGTCCTACAATACGTTCGGGAATGTGCTACTTGTCAGCAGAACATATCCGAGCACACACTACCATCTGCTCTATTACAACCATTACTGATACCTGAGCAAAAGCGGGATAACATCTCGATGGACTTCATCTCAGGGCTTCCCAAGCTGCAAGGGAAGGATTGTATCTTCATGGTGGTTGATCGCCTGACTAAGTGTGCACACTTCTTCGCCATTTCTGTAGGATATCAGGCCACACAAGTAGCAGATCTATTTTTTCGTGAGGTGTTTCGCATGCATGGTCTCCCTCGGAACATCGTCAACGACAGGGATAGCTGCTTCCTCAAAATCTTTTGGACAAAACTATTTCGGCTTGCAGGGACGAAGTTGTCATCGAGCACCAATTATCACCCATAGACTGACGGACAGACCGAGATTGTGAACAAGTGGCTGGAAGGCTACCTTAGGAACTATGTTTCGACACAACAAAAGACATGGGTTAAGTGGTTGCATTTGGGTGAACATTGCTACAATACCACGTACCACATGTTGATTGGCATGGTGCCCTTCAAAGCACTGTACGACTATGAGCTGCCATCATTTGTTGATATGACACTGGGCAATAGCCGCACGGCGAGGGCGAAGGATTGGTTATAGGAAGGGTTGGACATTTTGAAGTATCTCAAGGAAAATCTTCAGAGGGCCCAGAACTAATAGATGTATGCAGATAGACACCAAAAAGAGAGAAATTTTGAAGTTGACGATCTGGTATACCTACAACTTCAACTATACAGACAATCATCCCTGAAGACATGTGGCAAGGACAAGTTGAGGCCACATTTCTACGGACCCTACCGGGTGGTGCAGAGAGTAGGTGAAGTTGCCTACGAATTGGACCTGCCAGAAGGTAGTCGAATCCACGTCTTTCATGTTTCTTGCCTGAAGAAAGTTGTGGGTCAACACATCACGGTCTCAACAGATCTGCCACCCCTCGACGAAGGATGGATGTTAGTGTTAGAGTCAGCTGAGATTGTCAACATTCAGGAGAAGAGGCTGAGGACACGCACGATCAAAGAATTTCTTGTACGCTAGAAGGATCTATCGCTACAATACACCACTTGGGAAGGCGAGTAGATTGTGGAACACCCTAGTTTGCGATTGCTTCAGGACAAACAATATTTGGGACGGGAGGACTGTAATATCCCCGTCATTAAATAATTAATAATAATTGTATTTGGGTTCTGATTGATTTAGTTTATCTCGGGCCTATCTTTTATTTTAGCGTAGGTGTAGGTGTTGCCGTGTTGGCTTTATTTGTGCACCTCGAGAGTTGTCTGACATGTATTTATGACCGGCATGTAGGATGTATTTCTCATGTTGAGTTTTGATATTTTATTTTTAATTGCAAATTTTTATTGGAATTCGGCTGAGTTTCGGTGGGATTCAACCCTCACCCTACTCTGCTTGTTCTCTGGTTTTGGATCTAGCAAATCTGAAGCGCTATCAATTATTAATATTATCTCCTTTGCAAGTACTTGTTCCAGATTGGTATTGAGCACTAATTTCATTATGGAGATATTAATTCAATACGACGAAAGAAGGATAAACAGATCCGTGCGTGTCAAGTGTGGAGGCAACACTGTGCTGACCGTACGGACACCGTACGTCCCACAACCTACACCGTACAACCCTCAGTCCCACATCGTACGACCCAACACAACCTGCACTGTACGGCCCAACAACCATACTGGGCCCAACAACCATATTGTATGGCCAACGGACCACACCGTACGACCCTCCAGTCCTACTGTACGACCCACAACTATACCGTACGACCCCAAATACTTATCAGGCGTACGTCTCAGGAGTCATCCATGGGAAGATTTCAGTGTCGGGACATTACATGATGTAATACACATTTATCATTGTGTGACCATTTTCAAAGGGGTTGAGGTTAATTGATTAAAGCATCGAATTCTCATCCCACATTCAAATCCCAATAGGACATCTGATATGGAATTCTAAGTTTTGATTCTTGCTCTTCTATTGGTGATATCTAGTGTTGTTTCTTGGAAGAAGCTATTATTAGTCTCGTGGTTGTTCTCATGAGAGCTTGTATAGATCTCATGTTGATATTCATATGAGTAGAATATTTTCAAATGATTAGCAATATAAAAAAATGTGT
>MU223799.1:970753-983158 GCA_018584345.1 Thuja plicata
TATCGTTTTTATGCACACAGTAAACAAATCGCATAGCCAACGATATATTGAACGACATGTTTAATATAATCAGACATTCACGATACTATCGTGACTGTCATATACTAACAGTCCGATAGTATCGTGACTGTTCGTATATATCTGTCACGATACGTGACTTCCTTTGCATACTTGGCCGATAATCATATTCGACCATTCAGTCGATTCAATGATAATTAAATCGATTCAATAATTTTTGCATTACTTCATATTAATATATGTTACATATTCAATTATTATATGATATATATATATATATATATATATATATATATCTCATGATTGTCTTGTCAATTATTAAACACGAACGAACAATACTTTAACAGCAATCACTCCTTGCACTCCTCCAATCACTCTTTGCACTCCTTTTCACTCTTCTCTATCAGCTGTAGGAAACAAGTTGAAATCCAATTGTGAGGAAAAAATGAAGTTTGGAGGGGCTTATGTTGGCTTGGAGTGGCCAAAATGGGACCCGCCTTATATGTAATGTCCCTTTATGTAAGTTTTGTGGAATGATGGACTAGTAACATCCCCTATTAAAAAGTGCTTCTTTCCAATGAAGGACTTTAAACATCCTTTATATAACCTATATTGATGATACCACTTAGTATAAGTATGATATATTTTTAAATAATTATCTCTAGCATATATGATCGATATCCCTTATCCATGAATATCTTTTGATAATCTTAAGAACTATACATCATTCAAGAATTATGGAGATCTTGATGTTCAGATCTGCAATGTTGCTATCTTTGGTATGGATTGTGGGAAGTCTCCTCAAAACTCTGAGTTGCTGTTATAGAGTTAACTCTGTTATTTTCTGATCTTTGGTATGGATTGTGGGAATAATGAGATGATCTCCTCTAAACTCTGAGTTGCTGTTATAGAGTTAACTCTGTTATTTTCTGATATAACAATGGGAATCATATTGAAAACCTCCTTCCAAATGCTTGTAGCTCTGAGTATTGCCACCAATCTAGTTGATGTGCAACAGTTGAGACTTCAATGCAAAAGTTATAGGCACTTAAGATTTCTTTTCCTTCGTAGCTGCAGAAATATCTGTATTAGGAATAGCTGTCATCCCAAGTTCCTGATGACTGCAAGGTTGTCTACTAAAGATCTGAGCTATAATTAATATAGATGTAATTAAAATGGCTGGTCTTCCGCATAACCCATTTACTGTTTAGAAGGATACCTTAATAATCGTAGACGCTCATTCAATTAACTATGATCACCGTGTTATAGACCTCCAACATTTTTTTCTGAATTAAACAAGGGATGTATTGAATGTTATAGGGACCTTCATATATCCCCGTGATCACGAAGTACCAATGATATTACAAGATGATGGTCGACAAAACCCGACTTGCCACGCAACTCTAGTGATTGTTCTAAAGCACCAGTCCAGGAATCTTCCAGGTATCTATATATATTACTTATCTATATCTCTCCCCAAGTTTCCCTCATATCGCCTTTACTCAGCGCTAGAAAATCCATGTGGAAGAGGAGAGAAGTGACTCTCCTATAGGAGTCGCGATTGATCACTTAGTCACTCTTAACGAATTTATTATTATATATATTTAATTATTACGATAACATAACAAATATATGAATGTGTATATATATATATTATTTGTATATGAATGTTTATTTAATATTTTAGTATTAATTATTTTTATTAATAATAAAATATTATTTTGATATATTGCTAATTATTATTATATTAATAAACATTATATTATTATATTATATATTATTATTTTTATATATTGTTAACTATTATTATATAATATTAATAATGGATTATATTATTGGTGGGGGGACGAGGGGACGCCATGTCCCTGTTTTGGGAACAAGGGGTTTATGGGGGGACACGTCCCCCTGTTACACACACACACACATATATTCAAACACATTAGGTTTTGGAGGAAGAAGCATGATAGGTCTACATGAAGCCATCCTCCACGAAGCCCAGGAGCGAACAATCACCCTCTTGGCCCCAATGGTAGGCAACATGGACATCCACTTGGGGTGGCCTACATAGTGGAGTGCTTGAATCTGCTTTCCCGATCCATTCTTCAACCCCACTGCGTAAAATCTGCCTCAAAAGATGATTGTTATTAATTGTATTATTTATTAATAATCTTTTTGTGGCACATTTTTTGTGTGATCGTGTCTGCGCCCAAGTTGCTTCTTTCAGATGCTCAACTCTTGAATGGTCTAATTATGCTGCGTGGAAGATAAAGATGCATGTGATTGTAGTGTATCATCTAAATCGCACAGATGAACGAAGGAAATTCAAAAAGGCTGCTGCAAAAGCTTTGATGTTAATCACACTTAGCATCTCCAATGAGGTTCAACGACATGTATGGGATGCGATAATATCAAAGGAGGGTTGGGATGCTCTATCCACAATATACGAGGCGAAGAACCAGACCAAGATCCTCCATCTCCAGTCCATGCTTTATTCACTCAATATGAAAGCTTGTGAGAATGTGTCAATATTTGATAAGATATTATCGTACTTGGAGAGAAGATGGAGGATAAATTTTATAGGTCCCAATCACTTTAAGAGCTCTTCCTTCTAGTTTAGGACTTCTGTCATGACATTGAACATGATTGAGTAGAAGGTGCTGTTTGAAGAATTGGGGAATTTGCTTAAAAAACAACAAGAACAACAAAAGCCTGCAAAGAATAATTGATGGTGTTACATTTGTAATACCAACACTAATGACATTGATTATTGTTGGTAATAGTGTAAATAAGGCACGTTTAGTTGTGGTGATTCTTGAAAGTCGATACAATGTCTTGCCCAAGGAAGCATGGAGGGCATTTTTCCATACAACAAGATGAGGCATGTAATGTGAGGATATACCATATGCTATCATCAATCTTTCTCGCAATAGGAGAAATTTTTCCTTGTTGATTAGAATGGAATTGGGTCGAAGGCATTGATTGCTTTGATGTTGTAACTCTTTTGATGATTTCTTGGTGTTCTTGTTCTAAATGTTCTTTCTTCTTTGTCCTTCACCAATTCTGAGGCAACTAGTAGACGATATTTTTTTTCCCTTTCAAATGCAAAATATGTTTCTTAATGGATCATGCTACCCTTGATGGAAAAAGATGCTTGCGCATGAATGAGAAGTACATGCGTCACATGGTAGGACTACCTAGTGGATCGGGGTGGATCACAACCATTATGTCATTGTACTAGATGCTGAAAATAATTTAGTAGATTCTCATGCTCAAATGGAGGATGTTTCAATGTCAAATTCATCACTTTCTTCGAACTTCAAAGAGTCAACTATGGGGGGTACACATGATAGTCCCACAAAAGGCAATTTCACATAGCTCTCATTAACCCTACTAAAGAATTCTAAATGAAAAACTATTGCTACTCTCATGGACTCCCCAAGGTCTGTCGAGTCTTGAAAGATAGATGTTGAGATGGGTAGATATTGAAAAAATTGAAGAAAATGTAGAGGTTCACCCTCTATTTGTTAAGGAATGGATTGCAGTTAGGAGGAAGAAGACCCCACAACTCCCAAGCAACTAATGATGTTAAGGTTATCTATGAAAGGACATATTTTGAGGAAATGAAGAATTGTTTTGCACCCTTTCCTGAGGGATGATAGTATTTCTTGTTATTTTTTGATTTATTTTATTGGAGTGGATAAGTTGACATTTTATTGAGCATGAAAAACAATGAAAAATTGACAGTAATTAAAAATTTTCATTTTGGGAAATTCCACTTGATGTTTGTGGTGGATCAAAGAAAATATTCTTTGTTTTGGTAACAAGCAATAGGCGTCTGAAGATTCAAACAAGCATGTGGCGAATACGAATGGGCATATGGGATACTGTAAAAAGGGTATGTGGGATTGTAGGTGGAAGAATGAAGGAATACGAATGGGAACATGATATAGATTAAAAATTTGCGATTACTCATAGTAATCGTGAGTCAATATTGGCATTGAATAACCTATAGATAACTATGAGTTATTGCAAAAGCTCGCCATGATTCTTGGTGAGAAAATGAAAAAACTACTTGTCGAGAGTTGGCAAATTAGGGTTTGACTTTTGGCCAATTAAAACGAAGAAAAAGTGATTTGATTAAATTGTTTAAACTTCACTTTTTTTGTTGTGAATGCTTAGGGTTTGTCCGTTTTAGATGCATGTGCCATGACCATTTGTGTCTACCCTTGACATTTTGGGGCCTCAACCCAAACCCCTATGAGGGGTGCTGCCTCTTGACCCCACTAGGGGCCTAGGCTTTGAACTGTAACTTGATAACACCCTTGTCACAAGTCTTAGGCCCTTGGGGTCCCAGTCGTGAGACACATCAACTAGTTTTACCACTGCTCACATTATATATAGATAGATGATAGATTTTTGTTCGCAAAAAGAAGAAATGCATAGATGATTAAATTCTTTCTTGTTATTTGTTGTTTGCTAGTCGTTTTTTTCATTTTTCACTTTATTGAAATATATGTCATCTACAATTTACTTTATCTCTAGGATACTATTTAGATTCTACAAGAAATAAAATATAATTTTACTTTAACTTGCATTGTATACAAAATATTAACCTTTTGGTGAGAACCTACGAGCCAACACATTTGCTACGAAGCTGGGTTTTCTTTTGACATTGAAATGGATAATTTGATAAGGAAAAAAAGATTAGAAATTTGGAAAAATGAGCTAGTCATTTTTTTTTGTACCCTTAATTGTCAGGGCAATAACTCTAAGCCTTTTAATTAGAATATAAAGTTTAAATATAAATTGAAAAGATCAGGTCATGAACTAATCAATATGGGTTGGCCTGTAGAAAAAAGGACCAAGTCCAATGTAATGTCCCCAAATTATTAGTATCCAAATTTGCCCTAGGTTACAATCTCTTATCTAAAGCGAGTAGTGTTCAGAGATACCTTTTAATCCGATTGAAGCATGCAACACATTAGGGTTTATTTATAATCATAATTCATAGTTAGATTCCTTTAATTGGAAATACAATATATATCAAAGCAATAGATTGCAACAATTAATTTTTGAGGTGACCTAATCATAGAAGTTATAAGGGTAGGTGACTTGAGGTTCCCCAAGAAACCTCTTACACTCTGCCCAAGAGTGGATATATCATCACAACCTTGGCCTCATGTGGCCCGTGCCATACATATGAGGTATACCAGTTCTAAAGGATGATTCGAGCTATCTACTAATCGATAAATGAGCTTGCTCAATTAGGGTAATATCCCTGTTTTTATGCGCATTGGAGTTTGAGGGATTTGCCTATATTTGGACCCTCGTAGGCCAATCCGGATGATAGAGGGGGTCGTTTGGCAAAGTTAGAGGTTTGTTACTCTCTGAAGGTCTGTGATGTTCAGGTTTGTTCCTCGTTCGAGTCAGATTGACACACTTACTATTTATAGTAAGTGATCTTTTGGGAGAGACGGAGTTGCTATCTTTATGTAGGGCACCTGGACAGTTTGCTAGCAGTGTGGAGTGATGGAGACTTTGTTGGAGTTTTCAGTTTGAGGGACTTACTGTTTATACTATAGTAAGTCTATTTTTGGCAGTGTCTATTTGGGGCAGGGTGTCCTGGTGATGGGCCTGGCAGAGCATGTGTACTTCACTTGGCGAGTTTATTGTTGTGGTGACCATAATTAATTAAGTTCACTTAATTAATTATTATATGAGCTTTATTTTATAAAGTCAAGACATTAATTAATCATAATGACTATATTTAATGCTTTGTCATTAAAAAGGAGGGGAAATATAATGGAGTATTATATTTCAAAAGAGATGCGAGTTTTCAAATGTTTAAAAGGTATAGTGCATTTAAGTTATGAAGAGTGTGTTGAAGAAGCTAGGGTTCGATTTCTCTTTGGGGAATATAAAAGACATTGAGAAGAAAATCGAATTCATGATTATCCTATTCATTCATTGAAAACTTGTTTTAAAAATTGTGAAAGACTTGTCTAAGGGTTTGAAGAAAACCCATTTGCAAGGTATGGGAATTCTTGCATGATTTCTTGATACTTGAATCAGCAATTTAGCTGGTGATTTGTGTCACTGAGTGGTTGGATATCATCAGTCGAGTGTGTGTTTTATGGATGAGGGTTTGTGGTAATTGTTGTTGAATCGATACATTCCAGTTCAACATTGATGCACTTTGAGTTGGAGCCATTAGCCAACGAATTGAGAATATGGTTAAGGAAATTCCTAACGCATTTGGGGAAAGTTTGAAGGGTGTTGGGTCGAATCAGTGATGATTTGCAAAGTCGTCTTTCCCTTCTAGCTGCGGCCTGCACTTTCTTCATCGTTGGATTCAATTTGAAGCCGCCATTACTGCCACTTTCAGCCACAACCGGTATTCATAAAATATGGGTGACTGAAACATGTTTTTTTTAATGTTTAATGCAATGTGATTATTTACGCTAGGTGTTTTTTTAATGTTTAATGCAACATGATTATTTACTCTAGCTTGCATAATCAGATTGGTAGTGAAAGTTTGTGCAATCGGCTGTGATAAATTAGTCAATGTATTTGGATTAAATGGTTTGAAGTGTAAATTGCTTTTATGATGTTAGTCATTTAATTGCAGTAGTAATTCTTAATTTTGAAAACTGCAAGCAAATTTCAAATATTATCACAATTTCAAAACAAATGTATTTTTGCAAGCAAATTCAGTGCTAGTTAAGGGTTATAGCCAGGTAGGCTCTTTACATTGGTATCAGAACTTGCCTGCAAAGTGTTTGATAAAATGTCAAACATTTGAAAAGTAAAGCAATTTGGTGTTTGTTAGAGTTAGAACCAACAAGGATTCTTACAGTGGTATCAGAGCGGTATCCTGTTGGGGTGAAATTCTTTGAGCTTAATTGTTTGACTTGAGTGATCAACACTCTTGTTATTATTGTAGTCATGGATAGACACAGGAAATCAAGAAAACATGGAAACCAGTTAGACAGTATCTCTAATCTCAGACAAGAGACAAATGCCATGATGAACAAAATGGAGAAACTGAGGCAAACTCAGGAAAGACTTAATGCAAAACTTTCAGATCCGACAACTTTTGATAAGGCAATAAAATATTTGGTCTCCTTTTTCAATAGGTTCTCTTCACAAAAAATACAAGAGAGACGTGACATTTTTACAGGTGAGGCATCCAGAAATCTTCATGATGAATTTTCAGCAGCTACTGATCATTGTGGAGATGATCCTGTACTTAGTGGGTCAGCTTCTAGTCCTATTTGCACACATGATTATGAAGACTCTTTACAGGGACATGTGGATGTGACTGACTTGTTGGCGGACAGAGGTATCGAGTCTCAGCATCTTGAGCATATGAGAGTTAGTGTCACGGAACAGACCGATGACATGTTCACTACCTTTGATGACAGTTTTACATCAGTTGGTAGTAGTACTAGTGTTACAGGGTTTGATTTTTAGGACAACAGTCCCTTATGTGAGCCTGTTGATGATGTTGTGGATAGTGTGAGTGCGGAAGATGTTGTTGATGCCACTATGGATTCTGATTCTTTAGATGATGGTGTTGTCTTGAGGACTGCAAGGAGGATATGAGCTTTGATAGCTCTGATTTTTATAGCAGCAGTCGTAGTGTTGGGTCAGTGCAGGAGACAACAGTCTTCTCCTGTATTGAGGATTTTGAGCATGGAGCTACCTAGTGATGACACTCATGATTTGAGTGTTACGAAGGAGTCAGGTGATGTAGATTCATGCCCCAGTGTTGTTGATTCACATGATGACATTGAGTCATGTATGCTGCGGGAGATAGCAAAGGGGTCTGAGTTAGACGATGCTAATACTAGTGTTGTGGATACCTCTGATGTCTGGTATGAGGATGATGTGTGCTGCCGCGAGACTGGTTTATCATTCTAGACATTGAGTGTTGACTTAGAGTTGTCATTTGATAGTGATGGGTCCCAGGATCCTGTTTTACAGGGACTCACAGATGAGGTTGAGGAAGCAGATGTGTGCAAGGAGTTTGATACAACAATGGCTTCCACTTCTTTAGAGGAGGTATTTGTAGAGGAACCCAGTGGCAGTACCTCATTGGTGGACATGTGCGAGGTTGTTAGCGCACATGAGGAGAGTGATCATGAGGTGATTCTGGTAGATACAATTTCCTACCACAGTGCGATTAGTGAGAGAGTGTACAGGGGAGCCATGGCATGCAGAGACATCTTGTGTCCGAACAACTGAGGGTGAGCGATAGAGATATTTCTTCAGCTCTTGAGCATTATGATGCTATCCGACAGTTGTTGGTTGTTTACAGTTGGGGTGCTCCTATGTCAGATGAGCGTGGTGGTAGCTATCTTTCCTTAGCAGAGATACATTCGCTTCGAGAGGCTATTAGGATTTTGAGGCAGAGGTATGTACATGATGCAGGAGCATCCTGGGTGTAAGAGCAATCTTGCATCACCCAAAAATATTTTCTGGTTTCTTTTCAATAAGGGCTATTTTGTGCAGAGTTGCTATTTTTGAAAATTTACTATTTTTAGTAAGTTTTTCGTTTGAGCTCGGAATGTTCTATTTTCTTCCCTGGAGGTTCACTTTGATTGTATCAGTTTGCCAGTAAAGTTTCATTGCCAGATCAAGTCTAGTTTTGTGGATGTTGAATATTTTCAGTATTGGCAGTAGGGTACAAAAACTTTGAACTCAGTTTTTAAGGCTTTAGAGGCTCCGAAATGGCGTTACGATGGCCCATCAGGTCAATAGGTGATGAGTTATGGTCTCCAGAAGTTGCGCTACCTGAACTTGAAAAAGTTAAAGTTCCTTCAAAATTTCTTTTTGGGTTCTGAAGTTGGGCCTATTCTAATGTAATAAAAATGAATAATAATATCTTAGGGATGGTCGGCCTCAAACTTTAGGGTTTGATTTCTGGAATCTTCTTGGGCGGTTCAAATTGCCTATATATTGAAGGCCCATAGGGTTGTCTAGAGCAGTTCTGGGTTATGCATCTGGTGGCTCTGGCTTGCAGAATATTGTAATAAAATGCCCAGGTGGCTGTGCATGTTATATTTCTGAATGTGCATGTTATATTTCATAATATTGTAATTTCATTTCATGGTGGATAATAGAAAGCCCATTTCCTGTCTTTGCAAATCTGGTTATTCTCGATTTTGTTGTGTGTTTGCCTTAATAAGGGGAGCACACTTCATCAGTACAGTTGGTAGCTGACAGAGACCACCTGCTTGTGTGGGGGAGTACTTGTTATGAGGCGTTAGGGAAAGAAGAGGAGGTTGTTGAGCTCACCCATGAACTTCAGGCAATTGCAGGGGTGTAAGTGAGTACCCAGTTGGCTCTTCATCAGTCACAGTTACATTCAGGGGAGGTAACTGTGGAGTTGGAGCAGATTCAGTCTATGCTAGTCATAGATCCAGTTCAGTTGCATATAGTGGTGGTTGGTGGTGAGACAACTTCCACAGATGGCAGTGATGGATGTTTTGGGGAAACAGTTACATCCATCCTTGGTACAAGTGCAGTAGACATAGAGGAGGTGAGTACATCAGTGGAGGACCGCAGAGAGAGTCTTGTGGCACCAGGTCCTCTAGTTGAAAGTATGATGGTGGATGATACAGAGCAGGTTGTTCTGAGGTAGTAGGAGTGGTTTCGTCAGAGAGTTGTCTGCCAGTTTCTTACACTACTCCCTCCGATTTACAGGACATGGGCAGGGTATCATTTGGTTTGGAGACAAGCTCTCGTGTTGATTTGTTTCCTTCTACCGGAAGCAAATCTATTACTTCTTCTCATACAGCTGATAGTGATAGGTAGTTGGTAGTGCCACAATTTCTGAGAGATCAGTTGTCAGGAGTAGGTTGATGCTTCTTATAACTAATACTGCACAATCATTTATGGAGTACTTGCTTGAGAGTCTGGTTTTGCAGGTTGGTCCTTTCAGGGCCACTGAGGGTACTCTCGTCTAGGGTTCTTGCGGTATTCAGATGTTAGTGGGAACGATTGTAGATACTTTGATTACAATGCTTCCTCACAGGGATTTTGTGGTTGGGTTTGCCGAGAGGGTTACCCAGGATCCTGCCTAGCCAGTTGTTCAGAGTTAGAGATTGGAGCCATCTCTTGATTCTTGGTTTGATATTGATGAGCCTCTGACATAGATTGGAGCATTTCACCATGATTACACACTAAGGAGTGCTCATTATTTCTCTTTTGATCCACCGGCTGAGGATTTGGTTGTACGTCGGTGTGGGTTAGCTCCAGGGTTATACTATTCTTTATGGGATGGGTTTCCTCCATCTTCAGTTCATGGGGTTAGTTACTGCAAGTTTGCAGGAGGCTACTTGTAGGGTTAGCATATCTATGATTGTTTTGCAGAGGATGGATATCTGAGTTTTGGTTCAACTGTTTTTGGGAGTACTTGTCCCAGTTGTATAGATGGGCCTCATACGCAGAGCAGATTGGTAGGCTGTGCAACGAGAGTTGATCTATCAGATGGTATTGGATATCCATTCTTCCTTGTTATGGATGGCTGAGTTTCATCTCTACTGGGATCTAGGTAGTGACATGTTTAGCACTACAAATTGTGTGGATAGTTATGGTTGGCATGGTGACAGTGTGTTTTGGTTAGTTTAGTGGATGGTGTTTTCATCATAGGAGTTTGCAGGTGATTGCAGGGACATTACACCATTCTATCCTTAGGATCCCGGTAGACTTATGTCTTGTTTTCTGAGATTGCTTGGGGACAAGCAATTTCAGGGAGGGAGGATTGTAATGTCCCCGTTTTTATGCGCATTGGAGTTTGAGGGATTTGCCTATATTTGGACCCTCGTAGGCTAATCAGGATGATAGAGGGGGCCATTTGGTAGAGTCAGAGGTCTGTTACTCTCTGAAGATCTGTTTCTCGTTCGACTTAAATTGACACACTTACTATTTATAGTAAGTGATCTTTTGGGAGAGACAAAGTTGCTATCTTTAGTAGGGCACCTGGACAGTTTGCTAGCAGTGTGGAGTGATGGTGACTTTGTCGGAGCTTTCAGTTTGAGGGACTTACTATTTATAGTAAGTCTATTTTTGGCAGTGTCTATTTGGGGCAGGGTGTCTATTAATGATGGGCCTGGCAAAGCATGTGTACTTCACTTGGGGAGTTTATTGTTGTGGTGACCATAATTAATTAAGTTCAGTTAATTAATTATTATATGAGCTTTATTTTATAAAGTCAAGACATTAATTAATCATAATGACTCTATATTTAATGCTTTGTCATCAAAAAGGAGGGGAAATATAATGGAGTATTATATTTCAAAAGAGATATGCAAGTTTTCAAATGTTTAAAAGGTATAGTGCATTTAAGTTATGAAGAGTGTGTTGAAGAAGCTAGGGTTCGATTTCTCTTTGGGGAATATAAAAGACATTGAGGAGAAAATTGAATTCATGATTATCCTATTCATTCATTGAAAACTTGTTTTAAAAATTGTGAAAGACTTGTCTAAGGGTTTGAAGAAAACCGATTTGCAAGGAATGCGAATTCTTGCATGATTTCTTGATACTTTGAATCAACAATTTAACTGATGAATTGTGTCACTTAGCGGTTGGATATCAGCAGTCGAGTGTGTGTTTTATGGATGAGGGTTTGTGGTAATTGTTGTTGAATCGATACATTCCAGTTCAGCATTGATGCACTTTGAGTTGGAGCCATTAGCCAACGAATTGTGAGAATATGGTTAAGGAAATTCCTAACGCATTTGGGGAGAGTTTGAAGGCTGTTGGTTCGAATCAGTGATGATTTGCAAAGTCGTCTTTCCCTTCTAGCTACGGCCTGCACTGTCTTCAACGTTGGAATCAATTTGAAGCTGCCACTACTCCCACTTTCAGCCGCAGCCAGTATACATAAAATGTGGGTGCATGTTTTTTTTAATGTTTAATGCAGAGTAACGAGAATCGCGCATGAATCGCGCAAATCGCGATTCGATTCACTGCTGGCGATTTTTTATGAATCGGTGAATCGAATCGGCGATTCACAGGCATGAATCGCCTGAATCGCCGATTCATGAAAAAATCGCCTGAATCGGCCTGCATGAATCGGCATGAATCGGCTGTCAAGTCAAGAAAATTTAAAAAACACTGATTTTTTTTATCTTTTTTTGTGTCTTTCATCTTACATACATTTTTGTGTCTTTCAGCTGAAAAATAACTTTTGATGCCTTATAAAATAATTAAAGTCGGCGCTGCCCCTTGACCCCGTCTTGGGGGCTTTGCCTCCAAACCCCCATTTAATTATTTGGGGTGGAAACTGCGCCGATAAAAGTGGGGAAAAATTAACCTTCGAGTCTTATTAGGCTCCATATAGAAGATGATGATGATGAAGAAGAAGAATATCAATAAATT
>MU223799.1:983501-1038572 GCA_018584345.1 Thuja plicata
CTCTAAATTTTAAGGGTTTTTTAAATTTGCCGATTCATGGGCGATTCGATTCCGATTCATGGGCGATTCGCGATTCGATTCGGCCTTGCCGATTCCGAGACGATTCCGATTCTCGTTTCTTTGGTTTAATGCAACATGAATATTTACTCTAGCTTGCGTAATCAGATTGTTAGTGAAAGTTTGTGCAATCAGCTGTGATATATTAGTGAATGTATTTGAATTAAATGGTTTGAAGTGTAAATTGCTTTTAAGATGTTAGTCATTTAATTGCAATAGCAATTCTTAATTTTGAAAACTCCAAGCAAATTTCAAATATTATCACAATTTCAAAACAAATGTCTTTTTGCAAGCAAATTCAGTGCTAGTTAAGGGTTAGAGCCAGACAGGTTCTTTACAATTAGACCTGTTTTTTTGTCAGATGTTGATAAATGCTAATCAAGAATTAGAAACCATAATTATAGACTTTACTTGCAATGTCTATCAATGAACAAGATAGAGTGGAGCAAAATGTTAGCAATTGTGGGGTGATCCAAAAATAGAAATCATTTTCACAAAATACAAATAGCAATCAGGGAAACTATTCATAGTTAGTAACAAGTGACAATCAATATATTTGTTGCTCTTAAAGAATTTTCACACCCTAAACCATTTGTTTAATCTTCCTATGTGTTAATTGTTTCTCTGTTGTTGATACAATTGTGTATTTGTTAAATCCTTAACATGGTGTCTACACAATGCTTATCCAATATCTTTAGCTAGGTATATCTATTGCCTTCAAAACTATAATTCTATCTTGCATAGTTTTCTCACTCAAGTGCTGAAGATGATGCCTTAAATATACATTTGCATTATCATTCCTTTTCGTGCATGCAGTGTCCCCTTCCAAATTTGCCCTACAATCACAATTGCGACAAGTTAGCTCTAGGGTTACATCTTTACGATTTAAAATATCTCATTAAAACATTCGGTATGTTGGTTCCCAAATTAACATATTGAAAATCCTATGAGCTTGCCTACTCAATGATGGAATTATCCAGCTGTCTTGGCCAACGAACAAGAGTGCTCGATTATGATCCTCCTCCCCTACACTTCAGGATCTCCATAACCAAGGCGGGTGGGCCTATACCTCAACCAAACTTCTTGGATTAAGGCTTTTTATAGCAGATAATAATTATACATTAAAATTGGTGATCTCTCAAGATGGCAAATGAATTCTTGAGATAGATCGAATTGTGCATATCACAACTATTAAATTTTTGAATTTTGTGAGAATGATTTAACAAAATGCTATTGAAAGAATGTTTTAAAATAATGTATTATTTGATTTGAAATAAATACTAATGACTACTTTCTGCTTGTAATTTTCTTGAACAAAGACTTCAACTTAAAGATAATAGATCAGTGCCTTTCTTCTATTGGGGAATAGAGACAGTTCCTTCTATAATTGTATGTACAACTAAGTGAGACAAAGAACACCACCTAAATGCTCCTATCAACTGCTCCTCTTCAATGTCTTTAATTATTCTTCAATGTCTTTAATTATTTTATTATGCTACGATCAGTCTTATTGAATTTAACCCAAGCTTAATGAGCCCAATAAGATAGAATTAATAGTGCCTAATAATTCTAATGATGAAATTGCAAAATAAAGGGAATAATTTCCAAACATAAAGTTTTAAAGCAGCTTTATCTTCTGTAGATAAAATCACAAAGGACTGATCAATCAGGAACGATCAAATCTATAACTCCAAATTAGAGAAAATACTAATTTATATTAATGCTTCATAAAGCCTTATGTACAATAGATCATTTGCAGAAAGTGCAGTAGAGAATAATAAGTTTTTTACATTGTTCATGATTTCTTTACATTTTACGCCACATATATATGTGGATGAATGGTTTTCACACCCCTTTAGGGTGAAAAGATACCACCCTATGTTAAAATTAAAAAACTTCTTTTGAAAATACTAATCAACAAATTAACTAATAACTACCTATCTTTCGGATTTGGCTTGGTAGAAAGCCCAAAACACCTCATGAAAAGCTAAGATTTTGACTGTAGCATGGAAATCGGATTTCTTGAACTGGGTCTTTTTTATATTTTCAATGTTTGATCATTTTCATTCTTTGTCGACATCCTCTTTACAGCAGGTCGAAATTCCAGCATCTCTGATATCTTCGCTTACAAAATCTTGATTGTTCCTGTCACAGAGCTTCCTTCCTTAATCCCTCAACTTTTAATTGAAAAGTAATATAATTTTGTATCACATTTCAGATACTCCATCATATCATCAATTATTTGGCATGAAGTTTAGGATTGTTCCTGTCATAGAGCTTGCTTTCTTAATCTGAGGTACTCCATCATATCATCAATTTTGTATCACATTTAAGGTACTCCATCATATCATCAATTATTGGGCATGGAGTTTAGGATGCCATTTTTAGAGTTTTATCACTATATAGGACTCCAAATTTTGCCAAAAATTTAGAGCTCCAACACGGTACTAGATTTAGATCCCGCAACCATAACTAAGGGAACATGTACATACTTTGAACCAAGGTTGAAAATCTTGGTCTCGGCAAAATCTCGGTGGACCCAAATTTTTTGAAAATCTTGTTCTCGGGAAAATCTCGGCAATAAATCGACACTTATATCGAACATTTGAAAATATATAATTTCTTAAAATATTCTTAAAAACCCACACAAACACCAAATTTGTAGAATAAATACTGATTTGAGATATCCACCATATATTAATCAAAGTTTTGAGTTAAATACATAGCAATTGCCAATTACTATTAGAATTTAGAACTTAGTAGAAAACATAGAATCATTATCATGTACCAAAAAACAAGTACGACATATGAATAAAAATAAGTTCAATACATATCGAAGTCAAACTCCGTGAAACTACAAGTCTACAACTTCTGAATATATATTAAGTTCAAATTTTTGTATCAATGAAAACTAGAAATATAAATCATAAATTGCGTCTACGACTAAAGCTCAAAAGAGATCGCTGCTGCTGGGTGGGTGGTGCTAAAGTAGTTGCATCGTCCCCAACAGGTGCTTGAATAGGTGCGTCAAGTTCAACAAAAGCCTCTGATGGATGACCAAGCCCATGTTCCTCCTCACGTGCTGCCACTTTTGCATCCCAGTCATCTTCCTCCATCTCAAAGTCATGTAGCTGATCATTAGTCAAGAAAGGATCCACATGCACATCCACATCATCACCGTTAGGAGTAGCAACCCAATCTGCTGCATATGGATCAATCTCATCCAAGTCAAGTGCTTCATATGAAGCTTGCCCTCGCACCTTCTTTTCATGCAAAAGAAGGTTTTATTGCACATAAACCAAATCATTCAAGTGCTTTCGAGTCAACCTATTGCGCTTCTTTGTGTGTATGTTCTCAAGCACACTCTAGTTTCGCTCACAACCAGAAGCACTACATGGCTGCGATAATATTTGGATGGCAAGCTTTTGAAGATTAGGTGTTGTGGCACCATAATCTTCCCACCACAAATCTGCAAGGATAAAAAAAAACCACTTATAATGTGGTGAAGATTCCAATAAACTTTAACGAGCGAAATAAATGATATAATAAACCTAAACACATGTTCTTGTTTACTTGGTTGCAGGGTGTTTCTCCTATGTATGCAATCAAGTGAAGAAAACACTGTAACTCATCAAGTACGAGGTCTTGAAGGTTCTCATCTTCAACTAATCTCCGAATACATGTGTCCAAGCCAATCTGAACCTCTGCATCTGCTCTGAAAGTGTCGGAGAAGTAAAACTTGGGGTTCAAGTAGTAGGCAGCAGCATGAATATGTTGGTGGAGTTCTCGGTTCCACCTACGATCAATTATGTTCCATATGGGTCTATATTTGGTCTCATTTGACCTATACAAGTGTTGAATGGCCTTTGTGGCCCTATCCATGGCCTCATATATATACCCCATGGGGTTTTTATCCCCATCCACAATTCGTAGAACCCTTACCAATGGTTCTGACACCTGGACATAAAAAGTTTAACAAAAATCAGCGAATTGCATTAGCTGAAAATTAAATAATAAATCATCAATCAAAGTTTGAAAACTTACATTGATGATCTCCTCCATTAGCTTGCCAAATCTGACATCAAACACAACCTTCACAACCTTCTCTGCTTCAGGGTTCTTGGCATAAGGGCTCTCCAACCATTTCTCACTCACAAACATCCGCTTCAGGTTGGGCAATGCGGCTAATAGGCTTTGTAAGTTGAGAAAATTTGTAGCAAAGCGTGTAACCCCTGATCGCACGAGATCCTTACCATTAGTGTGCTCTCTCATAAGGCTCAGGACCCATGTGTGATTGTAGATGTACTTTGTGATATTTCTTCCATCTTCAACCACCTTCTGCACCCAACTCAGTTTCCCTAGGTCCTCAAGGAGCAATTCAAGACAATGGGCAGCACAAGGACTCCAAAATAATGTGGGATGCCCGTCCATCAGAAGTTTATCGGCTGCCACATATGCAGCTGCATTATCAGTCACAATCTGGACGACGTTACCCACTCCCACTTCCACCACCACCTAATCTAACATGTTGCACAAATTCTCTGCATTTTTAACTTGATCAGAGACATCAATTGATTTTAGAAATACTAACTGTCCCCCTAAAGCAACAAGAAAATTGATGAGCGTCCTATTCCTGCCATCTGATATAATAGTGCAGCCTCTTTGTTCCTAAACTTTTCTTTGCTCTTCCACAAGTTGATGAATGTTTTTGCCCTCATCTTGTAACAATGGCCCACTCACCTCATAACGACTTGGGAGCTTCAACCCCTTACCAGACACAGTCATTGCAGTGACCACTTGATCCCAATATGGACTAGATAGAGCATTGAAGGGAATATCATTGTAATACCAAAATCTTGCAACTGCCACCTTTGTCTTCTCATGCATTTGTTTGTTCCATGCAGTGCCTTGCAATCCAGGTTGAGCACTAGGAATGTTATGTGGAACCCAAAAGTCTGATATATGGTCGCCCACATTGTTCGATGACGATCCTCGTATCCGTGGCCCAATGGAAGAAGAAGCCCCTGCATTTGTTTGCGACCCTATAGAACTAAACTCTCCCATTGGGGCTGCCATGGCATTTGCTGTCCTCTTTTTTGCTATTTTTATTTGCTCAAATGCATCAATGCTTGCTGTAGCCTCCCTGGTAGCCTCTTCAGGGCAACCGTCAAATGGTGTGATATCATGGTCTTCTATCTTTCCAATGTGATATTTTAGCCAAGTTATGCCCCCACTCATATCCTTAGGGCAATGGTTACATTTCACATCTCTTTTTGGTCCCAATGTCCCATGTTTCCAAAAAGCATCCCTAGTTCTGCCACCGGCCATTTTCTGACTGTTACCTGTAAGTCTGGAAATGCAAGGATAAATAATCAGAAATGTTGGACAAAAATTAACGAATATTTGTTGTGCAAGGCTGAGATCAAATATTAGCTAAGTCTATGAACTTATGATCTAAGTCTCTGATCTAATCTCTTTATTATTTTTATTTCTGTTAGATATTAAAGCTGGAAATATACTAATATATATATTACAATCTGGTAAAATTCTCATCTTACTATATTTTCCCCCTCTTAGTTTTCCCCCTCTTAGTCCAATCTGTAGCTTTGTTTTCACTTTTAACTGAACATCTTACCTTTTGTGAAAAAAATTTATTATTTCCCCTAATGCTCATGAGTCATGTCTATATTTCCACATTTTTAGTATGCCTCAGATAACAAATAATCTTTAACTTTTAATGAGTATATTGTGACCAGCAAGAAAATAGTAATCATCCTGATTATAAGGATCAATCCAGTTTTGTTCTTAAAGCCCAAATGAGAACATCAATCGCCATGCTCTAGAGTCTAAATAGTGCACATCCTCTTCAAAAAATTTACAGATACAACCACAACACATTCATACACTGTAATGTCCCCTTTTCTGCAGTAATGCAATTTTATGCCTGATTAGCCTATCTAGCCATCCGCATAGTCTAATGGCCTCTTTTCAGAGGATGCCAGTCAGTCACAGGGTTACTTGGACATTTATTTTATATCTGAGTCAGATTATATGGTTGGGATACTTTATTTTATAAAGTATTGTTATAAAGTCACTTTAATATTATAATTTTAAGTTACTTTATTTTATAAAGTGACTTAAGTGACTAAAAGACGAAAGTGCTTTTTTATCCCACATTGCCTATTTGGATGTAATGGCTCTCACTTCGAGGTGATAAAAGGAAGGAGATCTTCCTTGGGAAAGTACAATAAGAATTTATGAAATTGAGAATTATAATTGGTTGCTTTAACTGAGTATTCTTAAGGACGTAGCCCCTTGGGAAGAATTCTGAGAAAACTGGACGTAGCCCCAGCATTTTCTCACTTTGGTGGAATTACTACAGATTTCACAAGTGGTCTTCAAAGTAAGTTAAGATTTTATGGGTTTAAGTTCCAGCTGGTAATTTCGAAATTTAGGAACAGGATCTGTATTTTCCAGTTTGCAGGTTGAATCAAAATACTAAGGAATAAGCAGAGTTTGGAACCTTTAGCCATTAATTTCGAAAGTCAGGAAGACAAGAGGTTGTTTTAATACCCAACTTTCACATTGTACTCAGCAAAGGTGATTATTCGAATGGGATTAGCAGCAGAGTAACAAGTCACACTCAATGCAGCATACTCATTCATGGTCAACAACTGTGCTCCTGCAAGTCGATGATATCTGTGTGGTTTGGATAGAAGAGTCTGGGAATTCCGAGTTGGGGGAAGTTCAGTGGACACTTGAATCATCAGTTTCAGCGAGTTGGGAGAGAAGGAAGGTGCAGACTCCACTTAGCGATATCTCTGCTGGTAACGTGGCGGCCATATCCTCAGTGCATGTGAGTCGAAGAGTGTGGGTTGCAGACCCCTGTAGGAGTATTATACAGAGTTACTATCATAGACAGCGGCTGGACACCCATCGTCAACTACATCCCATTCTCATGGGAGTCATCCGCCGTAGGAGTGAATGCTGGAGGGTGAGTTAAGGCTGGGAACCATTATCTGCCTTCAACAACGCCATTTGATTTATAGAAGGTTAGCGGACTGCAGACAATATATTTATACCATCAGGATTACTACGATACATATAGTATTCGCAAATACTTTGTGACAGCCCACAGTTGCAGTGCTGTCGAACTACCCAGAACTGCACCAGCAGTCGCGCAATATACATTACATCCCCATCATCAAGGTCAGCCATCGTCTCCAGATTTGACGCCAAACAGGTGCACTCGAGCAGTCTATTCTCCTCTCTAAATTTTATATATTATGGCTATGCTTGATATCTTATGAGTTGTAATAAAGGTAAAACTCTATGGTGGTAGTAGTATTGTAACATCATCTCAAACTCAAAAATTTGTCTCAGCCTGTGGGCTTGTATTTGAATTCACTACTTTGTTATACAAATGTTGTCACGTGAATTTTGGGTTTGAATAATAATACTCAGCATCCATCAGTATACTGCTGTGTAAGTGAACTAAATTTATGTTTAAGAAGGGAGTTACACATTTTCACCAGACACTTTAGACGAGTATCTTAATCCGCAGTCAAAGTGACAAAATTTTCAGACAATTATTGACAGAGAAATCGGCTAGGGATATTTCATACACCTATTGGCATTTTAAAATAAAATAAATATCACAGTCACTATAGTACTTTTGCAATCAAATCCCAATTATTTCCTTGATATTTCTAATATAGCCATTTCTTTATCTTTACTGCAGAAACAGTTCATTTGCCTAGTTCGTGCATTGGTGGATGTCCATTCTCAGTTTCTACATTTTATGAGGCATTTTGCTGTAACAGTTTACTTGTCTATGCTCCATGTTTCGTGAATATCAATGGAAAATCATTGGCACAACAATGAAGAATTTGTCAAATATGTGATGCTGGAAGCGGTTGTGGACTTTGGCTTGTCACCTATCAATTGCATTTTCTTTTGTTTCCAAAACCTTTTACCCAAATCGTTTTCCCATAGCCCATGACTTCATTCTGTACTCGAGTCTTACCTCTTGCCATGAATGTGTGGGCTGAATGCTGAAAGCCGTGAGCTTGAATGCTGGTGAATGCCTTTCCTTTCGCGTTTGTTGTGTTTTTCCTCCAGCTCCAAAAATGACTTCTAAAAAGTTAAAAACGACCTCTTTAAAGGTAAAAACGATCACGAAAAACCCTAAAATCAAAACGCAGTTTGCAGTCAACGATACATCTGCGAAAAACTAGCAATTTTTTGAATAAAAACCGGCCTGCGATTTTCAAAAACTCAGGAGCGATATTTAAGGTGATAATATCGTTAGCCTTTGTGTCGCGCGATATATTGCGATACACGCGATATTATCGCTCCATTTTCAACATATTAGGGTTAAATAATAACACATAATATTCATTATATGTATTACTATTGAATCATATTAAGGTTTGAAGGAAGAAGTATTATATGCCTCCGCCCAAATCGATCCCACAACAATCCCAAGAGAAGACAATCACCCTCTTGGCCCCAATGACTGTCATATATTTGTTAATTGCTAATGTCGTTAGTCAATAGTGAGTCGGCTCTGCTTGCAACTTCAACACATGACACAAGAATTCTTCACCTTTCTCGATAGCTGCCATATATTTGAGTGTATGAAGCTTGGATTGGAAATGGAGGATCTTAATTTGATTTTTCTCCTTTAAGGTGGATAGAGTCTGCCAAGCCTCCTTTGACGTTGTCGTATCCCAAACTTGTGGTTGAACCTCGTGTAAGATGCTAAGTGTTGTCAAAATCAAGATTTTTGCATCGACCTTTTCAGCAAGAATCTAAGGCTGAAAATGATAGGGGTATTTGATCATATCATAGAACTTGAGGAGGGTGCTAAATCCGTGATGATTACACCTTACTGGCACCCAAAGCGTTTGAAGGATGAAATAGAAAAAACCACTCAGGAGTTGCTCACTATGGGACACATTAGGCCGAGTAAGTCATCATTTGCCTCTTCAGTTGTGCTAGTGAAGAAAAAAGATGGTACCTTGCGCATGCGCATTGAATACAGGGTTCTGAATAAGAGAACAATAAATAATAGGTACCTTATTCCATGGATTGATGAATTTGCATGGTGCTTGTTATTTCCTAAAAATAAATTTGAGATCAGGCTATTTCCAGATCCATGTTAGAGAGCAGGATATAGAGAAGACAACATTTAGATGTCATTGTGGGCACTATGAGTTTGTGGTTATGCCATTTGGGCTAACCAATGCACCGGCTACTTTCCAATCCACTATGAATAGTGTCTTCCAAAAATTCGTGCTAGTCTTCTTTGATGATATCTTGGTTTATAGAAGAACCTGGGAGGAGCATATTGCACACTTGGATACAGTTTTGGGAATTTTGGATAGGGAGTCCTTGTATGCCAAGGAGTCCAAGTTTGATTTGGGTATGACAAAGTTATTGTACTTAGGCCACATTATCATTGCAGAGGGTGTACGAATGGATCTTGAGAAGATCCGCACGATTGTTGATTGGCCTACTCCCAACAACCTCACTCAGCTACATGGATTTCTGGGTCTATGCGGCTTCTATTGCCGGTTTGTTAGTGGATATTCATAGGACTCTTGAGGCACAGGAGTGTTTCTAAAGGTTTAAAGAGCTTATGACTACATGCCCCATTCTTGCTATGCCTGATTTCATGAAGCTTTTTGAGCTTCAGTGCGATGCTTCCGATGAGGGTATTGGTGCTGTGCTTATGCAGGATAAGCACCCAATTGCTTATGAGAGTCAGAAACTCAGAGGACCAGAAAGGAGCTACAACATATATGATATGGAGATATTGGCCATTATGTATGCATTGGCCAAGTTCAGGCAGTATCTTGTAGGCAGTAAATTTAGCATTTGATCATAATAGCTTGAGGCATTTCCTAGGACGACGAGACCTCAATGATCGTCAATAAAAGTGGGTTAGTAAATTGCAGGCATATGACTTTGACGTTACTTATGTCAATGGAACCTAGAATGTTGTTGTTGATGCCTTATCTTGCCGTCCACATTTGAGCTCTATGGTCCAAATTTTAGAGGATTGGCAGCATATGATTGTGGCAGAGTATTCCAAAGACACTTGGGCTGCAGGGATAGTTGGGGGTCTATTCAGGTCAACAGGTATATAGTTGTAAATGAGCTTATCATTTACAAAGGTAGAATTTATTTGAGCCCAAGATCAGAGATGAAGAGCAGGGTGTTGAGATTCTTTCATGATGAGCCGATGACAGGACACTCGGGATATTTCAAAACATATAGGCAGGTTCTAGAGCGCTTTTCTTGGAAAGGGCTCAAAGCGGATGTCCTTAAATATGTTAGAGAGTGCCTTGTATGTCAGCAGAATAAATAGGAGCACGCATACCCTGCAGGACTACTTCAACCACTTCTAATTCCTGACAGGAAGTGAGAATGTTTATCTATGCATTTCATTACGGGCTTGTTGAAGGCCCAAGGGAGGGATTGCATATATGTGGTTGTTGATTGGTTGACAAAATACGCTCACTTTTTTTTGATTACCACTACATATACAACTACACAGGGAGTAGAGTTATTCTTCCGCGAAGTATTTAGACTACATGGTTTGCCTCAGAATATTGTTAGTGACAGAGAGTTGATTCATGATCCACTTCTGGCAGGAATTATTCAGACTGTGTGGGATCGAGCTTACTCCGAGCACCAACTACCACCCGCAGAAAGATGGGCAGACAAAGATAGTGAGTAAATGGGTGGAGTGATACCTCAGGAACTGTATTGCAGGGTGGCAAAAGGCTTGGGTGAAGTGGATTTACTTTTGTGAGTATTGTTATAATACCACTCACCACATGTCTATCTAGATGACTCCATTTTTGGCTTAGTATGTTTATGATTTTTTAGATTTACTGCTGAGTGACAGTAGAGTGCCTAGTCCTGGTGTATTTGATGCTACAACCCTACCGTCAGTTGTCAGTCCACTCTCAGGAAGAGTGGTGCAAAGAAGCTTAAGCCACACTATTATGGCCCTTTCAGGATTATCAGGCGGGTTGGTGATGTGGCTTATGAGCTAGAGTTACTGACAGACAACAGAGTGCATAATGTATTCCATGTGTCTCACCTCAAGAAGGCATTTGGACACTGTGTGGTTCCTTCTGCAGTTCTACGACCCTTGGATGATGAGGGGAAGTTGGTTTTGGTACCTTAGACTATTTTGGATGTTAGGTAGAGACAGTTGCGGAGACGAGTCATCAAGGAATATCTGATTAAGTGGAAGGACTTGTCGGTTGAGGATGCTACTTGGGAGAGGGAGGATATATTACATCATCCTGAATTGAGATTCCTTGAGGACAAACAGTTTCAGGGAGGGAAGACTGTGATGTCCCCTTCTAGTTGACATCAGTTAGAAGAGTAGATTGGCCTATCACTGACCCTCATAGGCCAATGAGGTTGGATAGAGGGTCCCCTTTGAGGGATGCAATTTCTTCAGTGGTCAGAATTTTCCACGATTGGTGTTTGCTTGAGGCCTCTTGGACACTCCGTATGCAGTAATTGCTATTTATAGTAAGTTTTGAGATGCTTAGAGAGGTACTATTTTTAGAAATGGGGCATGGTCGTATGCAACTTTATCATACCAGCTCCCAGTCTAGATGACATTCAAAAACGTTGAGTAATAATGGAGATATTAATGTTTATTTGGCCTAAATAAACGTTAATAGTTGAGAGCTTATATTATTAAGTTATTACGATTTTATATCATAACTTAAGTGAGGGTCATGACATTATCATTGGGGTCATATTGAGCATTAATTTTAATAAATAATTGGTGCACCAGCTACAAAGAAAAGAAATTAAAATGTTTAATGATTATTCATTTCTCATGTAAAGTCGTCCAAGCTGCTTTTTGAAGGGGTTCAACTTCTCTTTGTAAGAGAGTTTTATATACTTCATAAAAGTCGTGGAAGTCATTATGTTTATATATACTTCTTTGGAGCATTGGAGTTTGTGAGAAACCAAGGGTTTCTGTAGACTTTCAAGCTTATCGGCATTGGAGAGCGTTGCATTTTCTTTGTAGCAGCAGTCAAATATTGCTAATAGGGTTGGCTTCATTGAGGAGTTATCATTGTGCTGATTGGAGGGATTATTCATAGATGTACTTAGGCAAAAACAGGTTTTGAGGGGACCCCGAAACCCCTTACAACAAATTACAAAAGATTTTCAATGAAGATCCCCGTAACTGAGCTACAAAAAGAACAACAGTTGGAAAAGACACAACCAGGTGAACAGACCAGCAACTAGCTAACAACGACCAGGAAGACTAAGCACACCAAAAAAAGAAAGCAGTACGGGAAACAACAAAAAAACAGAGACAAGAGCTAGGCCAGCTCCTTAAGAACATGAGCCACCTGTTTTTCGATGATAGTTACATCATCTGCCGTGTCCTTCAAGGTTTGGGCGACAGAGGCAGCTCCCTGACTCATCTTCTTCAGACTGGCACGCGTGCGTTTTCCAGGGCCCTCATTGGTATCAGTGCCAGCACCAGTAATTATTCATAGATGTTATTGATAGATTGGAGGCATATTTTCATAGCAGATTAAGGGCATTGAATTGAGGAGTTATTGGCTGTTCATGGTGGTTTGAATCATTGCTTTTTGCTGGTTATTCATCTGCCCTACCCTTTCTTCCATACATGGTTCGATTTTGTTGAAGGAGGCACCAAAAAAATCAGTAAGAATTCCTAAGAGGGACCAAAAAAATCAGTAAGAATTCCTAAGAGGGACGTCTAGCTGAGCCACAGTGATTGATACCATCATTTTGGCAATCTTCACATGTCCAAGCTTTGTGAAGTTGTTACCACAATGTACTTGAGTAGAGCATAATTGAAGCTGAATATTGTTTTGTCGAACATGTTCTTGTATGAAGTGACAATTAACCTCAATGTGTGTGACTCATTCATGAAATATAGGGTTGCAAAGAAGCTTGAGAACACTTAGATTATCATGGTGGAGGATAGTGGGTTGATTTCAGGTAACCCCAATCCTTCTAGTATGCATCACAGGCAAATGGCTTCATAGATTGCTTCATTGGCTGCACAATATTTTTCTTCAGGTGAAGAACGACGAATTGTGACTTGCTTCTTACTTCCCAAAGAAAAGGTCCAAACCTAAGAAAAAAATCCTAATGTGGATTACCTAACATCAACATGACCTACATAATCTTCACTTGTGTATCCTGTCAAGAAGAACTTGTCATTATTTTTATACTTTGAAACATGATTCATTGTACCATGTATATACAGCTCAGGACCCTTTTTGTTGCTTTCCAATGACATATCTTTAGCTTTTGCAGTAATCTTGAAAAATAATTAATAAGAAAAATGTTATTTGGTCTAGTTTATGTCAAGTAACTATGATCTCCAATCATTTCTCAATAGAGAGCTGGATTACCCGAAGAGATGGATTAGAAACAAATAACCACAATTCTAATTCCGTAGGTGTAGATTTGGGTTCAGCATCATTTTGAATTTCTCAAGTAATCCCTTGACATATTTTCTTTGAGATACATAGGTGGTGATTATTTTGCCATATATTTAAGTTGAAAAAATAGTGTAGTAGCCCAAGATCAGTTATATCAAATGCCTTGAGATCATTCTTGGTTGTTTCACTTTCAACCATTATCTATAAGTTGCTTTTGATAACTAGATTATCAACATATACACTAATAATTATAATCTTCCATTGTTCCTTTAGGTACAGTTTTGGTCGAATACATGTTTAGTAAAACCATGTTTTAGAGAATTTTCATCAATTTTAATATACCAAGCTCTAGGAATCTGTTTGAGACCATATAGGGACTTAATAAGTTTGCATACCTTTTCTTCTTTACCAGGTAAATATATCCCTCTGGTTGGGTAACATAGACCTTGTTCATGAGGTCTCCTATGAAAAATGCACTCTTTTACATCCATTTGGTTCAATTTCCATCTAAATCGTGAAATTAAAGAAAAATTCATTTTGATGATTTTAATTTTTGTTGTGTGAGCGAAAGTTTCCTCACAGTGAATCCCTTCTTTCTAGGCATAATCTTTAGTTAGAAGTCTAGCTTTATATTTATCTATACTACCCTCTGCCTTTTACTTAGTTTTTAAAATCCATTTGCATCCAATTTGTTTCTTACCAGGTGGTAGATCAACAAGCTCCCAAGTCTTGTTTTCCAGTAGTGATTGATACTCTGCATCCATGGCCTCTTTCCAAGGAAGGCTTTGATTCTTGTCCTTCTTGAACATTAGATGGTTCAAACTTATCAACTGCTAAACTTCTAGTGTTAGATTCACCTCATGCACGCCATGTTGCTTGTCCTTGGTCCTAAAGTGGAAGTGTCTGGAACTTGCTCTAGCTTTGCATCATGAACAATACTAGTATAACATTTAGGCATAGGTCTTGTGACATTTGTGGGAGTTGAATTAAGTTTACTATGAACATTCCTATCCATGTTGAAGATATGAGCATTGTCTGGAGCAGGAGAAATTAACTCTCTTCTCATAAAAAATGACATTTTTTCTAATGTATATCTTCTTCATTGTAGGATCCATGATGCAATATGCATGCTTTACATTCACTGCCATAAACAAGAAGAATGCATTTCATAGATTTTTCGTCAAGCTTCTTTCTTTGTTGTTTAGGAATGTGCATGTATGTTGTGTAGCCAAATACATGAAGATGAGAGATAAATTGCTTTACCCCATTCTCTACGCTTCTTCTGATGTGATGCCATCTAGTGCTTTGGTTGGTGCACGATTCAAAAGATAAATTGTTATATGCATAGCTTCAGCCCAATGTGAATGTTCTAAGTGAGAGTCCTCTAACATGTTGCGTACCATCTCCATGAAAATGCAGTTATGTTGTTCAACAACTTTATTTTGCTGAGGTGTATAAGTCGTAGTCAATTGACTCCAAATTCTATTTTCCTTTAAGTTGGTTGAGAATTTGATGGTGGTGTATCGGCCACATCGATTTGAGCGGAGGACACAAATATGATGATTTCTTTCTCCACAAGAGTGTGAAATGCTTTGAAGTAGGAAAGGGCCCCATCTTAATAGACTCACATTTTCATTGTGTGCTTGTGAACCAAAAACTAAAATTACCCTAATTCTAAGTTGCGAGTTCAGATTTGAGTTCGAGATTCGGGTTCAAAATTTGTTCAATTTTTTTTGAGTTGGGTTCGAATTCGTTTTGTGTTTGTTTGTACAAAAACATATGTTATATATATATATATATATATATATATATATATATAAATAATTTTAAAAAAAAAAAAGACATATTTTTACGGACGAATCCAAAGCGAATTTGAACCCCCCACCTCAAAAAAATTTGGAACGAATTTCGAACCCGAATCCAAACTGGCAAATTAGCTGACAAATAATACATAAGAAATGTTTATACCACAAGAGCAATTATTAGGATTATTAGATGCTGGTAATAACAGTCCTCAATTCATGAGATGTCTGCTGTCATTCTATGCTCATTCTGGAAGTTATCTTCTTGCTTTGAATGCTGTTCTTCCTTCTATTCGATGATCTCTCTTGCCCTCTTCTCCATCACAGCCCTCTCTATATATATCTTAATTGCTTCATGAAGGAAGATGTCTTTTGGAGGTTGCTGTCCCTTGAGAAGTGGACACAACCCTTCATAGATCACAGCCCCTTCCTAAAACCCTGTCTTCTAAATATTAATTTTCATTTTTATTTCAAACCGATTATTGGATCCTTCCTTATATTCCTGCGAATAGTCTTGAATTAAAATAGCTTCTTTTAGGGTGTAACTCTGCTTATGTCTGCTCATCTTTGAGCACTTATTTAATTTCAATTGTTTTCCTCTCTTGATTGATTCCCTCCCTTCCATCGTGGTTCCTCCTTTTATATATTAGCACCTTCCTGAAGGGGGGCAACCCTTGGAATGAACACACCCTTTCCCAAGTCCCACACTTTCCTGCGATTATGTGTTAATTTCTTATCAAAATGCCTTTACCTCCTTCAAACACTGTAATATATATGCTAGTTGATGATGCCATTGCTCAATAGTGAGCCGACTCTCTTGTGGGCAATTCCTAATACTTTATTATTATTTTTTCCTAATTCCCTTTGATGCTGGGTCGACATCCTATTAATTCATAATCACCTAGTTCTCAATAATTAAGAGAGGTTGTGAAGTTGTGATTTGTGTTTTTATAAAGGTTGCAATTTTAATTAACTGTAGGCAGGGCATGACACTGCAATAAATTGCCTGTTATGTTTATCTAAATTTGGAGGTGCAAAGCTATTGACCATTTTGTTGCTATTTGTTCTGTGATTTCAAATTATAAGGAAGTCTAAGAAATCATCTTATTTGTGTAGCTATTGTTGGTGATATTGCACCTTCTGACGGTATATCCAAGGAAGAAAAAAGTCAAAGAGAGAGGAAAGCTCTTGAAGAAATGTGCCAGATGCTTGGTGGAGGATTGCGAGGTATAACCAATTTTCTGATGTTTTCTCTATGATCTAATAGTTTTCATTTTTTTTGCATTTGTATGAAAACCCAATGACTAGTTTTAGTCATTTGCTTCCCTTACTGATAATACAGAGATATACAAGAGTAAATGAAAATTAATATCAAAGTGAAAAATAAAAATACAAACCAAATA
This sequence comes from Thuja plicata, assembly GCA_018584345.1. Taxonomy (NCBI): domain Eukaryota; kingdom Viridiplantae; phylum Streptophyta; class Pinopsida; order Cupressales; family Cupressaceae; genus Thuja; species Thuja plicata. The sequence goes on from MU223799.1 coordinate 1,000,236, forward strand.
GAATTGAAATTGAAAACCTTTTTTTTTTGTAAAAATAAGAGTAAAATTAAGGTAATGATAGTTAAGTGAAGAGTGTAAGGGTAAGGGTAGGGTTAGTGTTCAGAGAAAGGGTGAGGGGAATGGATACATGTAGGGGTGAATGTGCAAGGACAAGGGAAATATCTGCCAACAAATTTTTATGGCAGTTTAGACATTTATTTACAATACAGCTTGACAGAAAACAACATTTGTTTTGAGAGCAGGACAATCAAGGGGATTTATGTTTGAAATATTCCATGAAAAGATTGTTTAAAATAGGGGAGAAGGGAGAGCACATTTCGTAATTCCATTTTTCTATTTGTAAAATTCACATTTGAAACTACATTGAAGCTAACTAGATCTTTGTTATTTTGTTTATGATTATTGATTATTTTAACCAAGCTAGTAGAGTTGTGATTGAAGATGTAGTGTTACCTATAGAAGGTTGAAGCTGATTAGCAAGGGAGCCTGCCAAAGCATAAGTTGAAGAATCAAGGACACTCACAACATGATGCGGGCATAAAACCTATCAGTGGATTTAACTTGTGTGTGATGCCAAAGAATCTAGACAAGCCAACACTTGGGAAGAGAATCTACAGTTATTGTTGGAGAACATAGAAAATGGTGCAAATCTTGTTTGAACATGTATGATATGTATACGACTGAATGCTAATTGTAATAATAAATCACCATAATATTTAATAAACCAGAGATAGAAATAGCTGTAATCTAACAGATAATCTGATATTATATTCGTGGATGACATTTCTTTCCAAAATTTGGCGATTGTAGTGGAACAATTATTAAAATAATATATAAATATTGTTGTTTGAAAAATTAATTAGAAAACATTAACAATAGCCCAACAAGCACCAGTCAACAGATCAACAATTACAACACATTAACAACACACTAACCAAACATAAAAAATAGTCAGCCTAACTTCGCAACAATTAAGAGAAACCAGTATATGTGGTCATAGTAACCACTACTAATACTAACATTACCAACTATACTAATCAAAATAGTAATAAAAGTCCTTAAACAGGGCCACTTAGGGCCATACTAGATTAGACTACCAGTGCGAAAATATAATAATTTTAGTAATAAAGACAGTTTAAAGCAAGGCCACAGGGGACACTATCAAGAACAGTACCAAAAAGAAAAAGGGACCAAGTACCTAGCCATCCTTCGGCTTGCATGGCTTGGTTAGCATCCTCATTGCCCAGTCCTCTATAAGGAACTTGTAAAGCTCCTTGTAATTGCCATCCTCCTCGTCCTCCGCACCGAGCGTGTTCTTCTTTAACAAGCATAAGATGGTAGCCGAGCTATGCATAATGAAAGTAATATGTCACACTAGAGGGACCTCTTGGACAGTAATAGGTCTTGGGGGACAAAGGGCAAGGTGAAAGTGGTACAGCCTGAGAATAAGGCCTTGGTGAATGATAGGCGACTTCTTGCCCTAGTTTATGGTCTCAACGGCTTCCTTAACGGAGTTCTCCCAAGAATGGAGAAGAAAGAATGGGAAGGAAATGACATTATGATTTTTGAAGTGATTTAGGAAAGGCATGTGATAAAAATAATAAACTTCAAATCTACCCTCAAGAATAAAATATTTCATAAGCATCAAACACACCTGGTCCCATGGTTCATGTAGTTGTTCACGGTTGTAACCACCATGCAGCTTAACAGGGTTTTCACTGTCTCGAAAGAATTGGTTAAAGTTTTCAACATCCGAAACCCTACTGGTTTTCTTCCATTTTCTCCCTGCCATCGAGAGACCAGTAGCTTTGGCTATAACCGCCTCATTAACTTGAAAATAAATGCCCCCCATCGACACTCTCCTCTCAGCCCACGAGGAAACAAATTGAAGAGAGATTTTTGTCATGCCCCATCATATACTCAATAAATTGAATCACATCCCCTTCCCTACAAATGTGCTAAACTGTAGCATTGTTCTTTAAATCATCATGATTATTCGGCTCAATGCGCACTCTATCCCTTCCTATATCGTCGCAAACTAGAGCCAACAATGAAAATGTGCACTTGAGCCCATAATAAATGAGAGTAATCAATGCACTCATAATATTTCATGCCACCCTCCGCATCCATTTCCAACATGGCAGCCCCCGCGTGTGAAGACTCCGTCATCATTATGGAAATAAAAGGCATATGGATTTCAGCCAGTTTTTGTAATCTTACAAAACCCATCGATCCGGTATTATAATAAAGGCTTCTCACACCAAAAAGGGGCCCATTAATGTTGATATGATCAATAGTCGGCCACGTCGACGCATCATAGGGAAACAAGGGGACAAGTTGGCAATGCACGTACTCAATGTCAAGTCCTGTCATGTAATTCAAATTTTGAAAAGAAAATGGACAACTTTTCAAATTTATATCCTTGCTATTTTCGTAGAGCATGACCAATATACTCTACAAAAAACCACAAAAGAATAATTTATGGATTTCCATTGAGAATCAAAATGTTTTGTCCTTCCTTAGTAGGGACTTCATGTTAGAGGGTAAACAACTTTCCTTCCTCCAACATCGTAATCCATCAATAACCAGGCCCATGACAGCCATATAATCGACAACCACATTACTCTCTCTAAAAATATGTTGTATGGTAAAAGCTTCAAACCCTGTTAGGAGAGCCATAACATCCAGTAAGATTCCCTCCACAGTCCAACCAGCTATCATTGCACCTTTAGTTGCTTAAATTATCAGCCTGGAATCACCTTCAATTTCCATGTAATTAATTCCAATTGATAAAGCTATTCTTAGACCCCAAAGCAAGGCCATGCCCTCCTCTTGGTTACTAGTAGAATTTTTTAAGTTTCCAGGATAAGCAACAATTAAATCACCCTTGTGGTCTCTTATCACTCCACCAACTGCTTTACCCCATCTAGCAACACCATCAAAATTCAGTTTGTACCAAGTGGGGTGAGGAGGTTTCCATTTAATGTTGTTTCTAGCAAGCTTCTTAGTATTATCAAACTTATAAAAAGCATCTGAGAGTTTCTAGTTTTTTGCAAGGATACAATCCCAATTAGTTGGGGGACAGCTGGGGTTTTCCAATAACTGACAACAATGTTTTCCAATAGGAGTTTGTCTTATCATGAGCACATTATCCATAGTATTTTCAAAGCCTGTGAAGATTCGATTGTTCTTTTCTTTCCAAATACACTAGCAGACATTGAGGGGGATTTGCTGCCAAAGTTGCTTGATGAGAGGGTGTTTTGATGGGCATCTCCAGTCAAAGATAAATTGTTAAATATTCATGTTGAGCACTCACTGGAGTCTAAGCTTCCGAAAGATACCCTGCCAAACTTTCAAAGCAAATTGATAGTGTATGAAGAGATGTTGTATCATTTCTTCCTCCTGTTTCCAGAGAATTCACCTGTTAGGGAATTGGAATCCTCTTTTAACAAGATTATCTTGGGTTAAGATTTTACCATGTAGGGAGACCCATCAAAAGAAATTTATCTTTGGTATAAGCTGTGAGTTCCAAACCTTCCGCCAATAGTCAGGGTCCCCATCATACTTTAGCAACATATCGTAAGCAGATTTGACCAAAAAGACCCCCTTCTGGTTTCTCGTCCAGAAAAATTTATCTTCCTTAGGGAAGAGAGGGATCCTCGTTTCACTCATCAGATACTGGAGCTCAACAACTTTAGAGAGGAGATCACGCCTGTCCATATAGCTTTGTGCCCAAACTTTCCATTTCCTTAAAGGAGTGATATGGTCAACAATATAGATCCCAAAGGAGGTCTTCGTGCTTTCCATAAGCAATTTGAAATTAGAATTTTCAGCAAGAGGTTTGTCTCCAGTCTAGCGGTCTTCCCAAAATCTAATCAACCTCCCAGTGCCTATTTGCCATTTTTAAACCTTCCATGGTAAATGTTCTACATTTTAAAATGTTGTTCCAAGTTTTTGAGCCTACCGGGAATCCATTCAAGTCAAGGACTCTGTGTAAGCTAACCTGGTTAAGATACTTGGCCTTCATAATGTTGCACCAATCAGCTCTATCACGAGCAAGATTCCAACCATTTTTAGCATTTAAGGCTTTAATCAACTTAGTCAGTTTCTTGATCCCAAGCCCACCCAGGTTTTTGGGTCTACATACAGTATCACAGTTGACTAAAGCCTATCTCTTTTTGTCTTCCACACCAGTCTAGAGGAAGGCTCTTTGAATTCGTTCAAGCTTCTCTGCCATAGTGCTTGAAATTTTGAAGATGGATAGAAAGTAAACAAAGATACCTTAGAGGGAGGCACTACTTAGGAGCTTACCCTTCTAACCAACTAATTTCTTTTGGATTCTCTCCAGAATGGTATTCCAAAAGGCGGGGGTGACCTCTTTAACAGTAAGGGGGAGACCCAATTAGGTGCCTGGAAGAGTGGCACATTGGCAGCTAAGGATATCCTTGATCTTAATCTACAGTTCCATCTTGGTACTAAAGAAATATAAACTTCTTTTTTCATAATTGATGCATTGGCCAGAACCCTTAGCATAGTCTAGAAGGAGAGCCTTCCACTCCCTTGCTTCCACCACTGAAGATCTTCCTAAAAGAAGTGTAATGAACGAACTGTTGAAGAACTCAGGGGCAAAGTGTGGAGGCAACTTTAACTCCCTGTATTTTTCTAGATAGGTTCAAAGTTAGAAAATTCCAGCCTAACACTTCCGCAACCATCATAAAAAGGTAGAGCGAGAGGGGATCGCCTTGCCTAATTCCCTTCCCGGCTTTGAATAGCCCCCAAGGGAGGCCATTCACAAGGACCGAGCAGTGGATAATCTTAACACATTCCCTAACAATCCTAATCAATCTTTCACTGGACGCCAGTGTACTCAATACTTTATACATAAAGCACCATTTAACCCTATCATAAGCCTTAGTGATATCCAACTTAGAGGCCATACTTGGAACTTGGCTTTTGTCCACTGAGTGAATAATCTCACGAGTAGCATCCAAAATTTGTCAACCTGGGACAAAGCCTTTTTGACTGCTGCTAATGAATATATCTAGGAAGGGCTTTAACCGATTGACCAACACTTTAGAGAATATCTTATAGATAGTATTACACAAACTTATAGGCCTGAAATCAGTCATTCTCTTTGCGTCCTGAATTTTAGGGACCATGGCAGTGAATGCATTGTTCAACTTTTTCAGCATTTTGCCTGTCCGTAGGAAGTCTCTAGTAGCCATAGTAACATCATAGCTGACTATATCCCAAAACTCCCAAAAACAAGCAGGAAGAAACCTGTCAAGGTCAGGGCCATTGTACGCACCCATCGAAAACACAACAACCTTGACTTCACCTTTAGACACAGGAGAAAGAAGCTTATTATTATCCTCCTCCCTAATGGCAATTGGGAGATGACTTAAAAGTCTGTCCTCTAAATCCCTAGAGTGGTCATCAGCATTGTCCGAGTAAGTTTGGATGAAGTAATGAGAGGCTACCTCTCCAATTTTAGCATCCTTAGTGACTTCCAGATTAAGCTCATTCAACATACATTTGATGGTGTTTCTTTCTTTGTGTTTACTTGCAATCCAGTGGAAAAAAGCCGAGTTCTTATCCCTGTCCTTCAACCATTGGATCCTTGACCTTCATTTCAAGTAAATTTCTTCTTTTCTAAGATTTCCTTCTATTTTCTTCTCCACCTTTACTCTTCATGCAAGGACAAAGATAAGTTTCTTGTAGCAATCATATTTTGGATGCTATCCAATTCAAAGCCTATCTACTTTTTTGATTGAAAATGTCACTAAAGATTGACTTATTCCACCCTTTAACTTCTTTTTTGACGAGGTTCAACTTTTGAATGATCCTGTACATAGCAGATCCTTGGATAGGGGAGTCCATTTTTGAATACAACTCTTGAAGCCAGGATGAGAGGCCCACATAATCTCATACCTGAAGGGGATGGGACTAGAGAAAGGTTTGTTCACTTAATGAAGGAGAATAGGGTTGTGGGTCTGAAAGAGTTCTGGGGAGAGCTCTGAGAGAAGCATTGTATCCCAAGTCCCAACAGGTTGAGACTAGGAATCTATCCAGCTTGACTTGAATCAAATGGGCACCATTAAGATTATTGGACCAAGTGAAGGGATTACCCGAGAGATATAGATCCATAAGGATTGTTCTATTAATGAAGTCAGATATGTAATTCATACGGTCTTTATGATCTACCAAACCTCCCATTTTTTTCGAGGGGAATAAAGGAGAGTTAAAATCTCCTGCCACCATGTAAAGAGCATTCCTGTTCTCAAGAATAAGAGAAGAGATTTCATCCCACATCAATTTTCTACCAACCCGAGTATTAGGAGCATAGATATTAAAGAGATGCCTGCAATTGCCAAGTTTTAAGGTCACCGCAAGGTAATTGTGAGAGAACACATAGGCCTCTCCCTTCACCTTATTCAGGTTCCACATAGTTGCCAGCCCCCGAGGCTCCATTGGCTTCACTGATGTAGAAAGAGGAGCCTGGCCAAATTCTTCAAACCACCAAGGAAAAACTTTGGTTGGATATCTTCACTTCCTGCAGTAAAGGAACATCAATTTTTAAATCCATAATATATTGTTTAAGATTTTTCTGCTTTTGGGGACTATTCAGTCCCCTCATGTTCCATGAAAGGAACTTCATTTCTTATTCCGGGTGTTATCATCTAGAGTCAATTGCCGCCCATTGGCAATTTTTCCTGGCCATGGCCTTTTGTCTTGACACTCTTTTTAAAGGTTTGCCAACCTTGTTTTCTATTCCCACATCGAATTTTTTAGTTCTTGTTTTCTTCTTTTGAGTCCCCCAATCCTTTTTTTCAGAGCAGTCAAGGGATGCAACTAGAGAGGAGGGTTTAGTCTCCGGGGTGAGAATCATAGATTTAGTTACTTCAGAAGTATAATCCTCTATGGAGGGGCTTAGCTGGGTGACTATACTTGAGGTATCATTAGTTTTCTTAAACCTGTTAGGGGTCACTTCCCCTACTTCAACTGCTTTCTAGAACCACCAACCTCTTCCAAAATAACTCCAAAAGATAGATTTGTAGCTATAGAGTTACTCACTATACCATCATTATTAGCCAGAGCTAATAGATTAGAGGTGGTGGTCATTTTTCTTTTATAGTCACCTCCCCAAAAATGAGTTGATCGCTTGAGGAAGGCTAACCATTGCTCTTAGAGGGGGGGATTTACCATTCCTCCAGGGAACTATGGGTGGCAACACTTTCATTCCCATTCATATTTTCCTGCACCAAGGGGCTTGGGGTTTTCATTATCTGAAGAATACCCTCAGTAAAGGGTTAATCATCAAGAACATTGGAGGTTTGTTTCTCCTGCAATTTCTCCCTAGAACTCAAGGGGGAAGAACACTTCTCCTTCAGCTTGGGTTCTTTTGGTGCTGGAGCTTTACAATCTGCAATAACATGACCAGGCTTGGCACATCTCTAGCAATAGAGAGTAGCATTTTCATAGATTAAGGCTTTAGTCCATTTCCCCCATTTAGACTTTAAAGTTAATAAGTTAGGGAGGGACTTATTAATAGTCACAGTAACATAGAAGTGTGCAAACACTAACCTAGATTTCGCCAGTGTGACAACATCCCCAGTGACATTGGCTAAAGGAGTTACCAACCCAACAAAAAACCTGCTCATCTCAAAATTCCAGCGGAAGGCCAGGCATACAGACCCAAACCGGAGCTATCATATTAAGTTCAGCCAACGGATCAAACCCCGATTTCCATTTAGAGAGGGCTAAAATATGCTTTACATAGGTCCACGAACTAGAGGACAAAAATAAGATCCTCCTCAGCTGTAAACTTGAACAAAAATAGTCCCCTTGACATAGCACAAATGGAGACGCTACCCTTCAGCTTCTAGCGAGCTGCAATCTATCTATGGACCATGTCAATCGTTGGTGAGAAAGAAAAGAATTTCCCATCCAGAGCAAAGTGAATGGACACAATCTTGTCTATGACAGAATCTAGGAGACTAATCTCCGTCCCTTCCTCAGAGTGGACAATATTTGGAAGAATGAAGCCCAAGGCATTATCTTGGGTCCCATGAACCAGGGCACCTTTCCAATCCAATTTTGAAGCCCCTCCAATGATCCTCTCACCATCCTTATTGTTAGCAGAAACCCCAGAAAAAGATTTGGACATATCTAAAGAGTCGCTATAATCTCCGTGCAATTAGAGGACCCAGAGGACACCAGAGTCTTTTCTGTATCAGGGGGAGGGTTAGGATATGGGGGGGGGGGCAGAGCCCCACCTCGGAATTCACAATCATGTGCAAGAAAAAAATGAAAAGTTTTGAGCGGTAAGTCGCAAGTCAAGGGAGTGGGAAGTTGTAGAGCCAATTCTTATATATATATATCAAGCAATACGTCTATACTATATATTGCTTATGAAAGAATTCAAGTTATTAGAGATAATCAAATGACCACATATTAACATATGTTTATATCAACACAATGAAAACTTTGTTGGTCTAATCTTAAATCTTTCATTAATACGAATGGAAGAATAGATTGGTTTGTATAGGGAGGGGCTAGAAAATTCCAATCCCAAGTTAGGTGACTCCCAGGTGCTGGTATTGACGGGAGTTCATGAGACCCTTGAGCCAAGTGGTCGTATTAACAAGAGTTCATGAAAACCTTGGGCTTAATTATGGAGAAGGGTTCAGTGCCCTATGAAAGTGATTCCCCATCCTCCATTAGGGTTAGGAAAGAAATTAAGATGAGGTTTAAATATAATAATTAGTGTAAGTATTATGAGCAAATTAACCATCCCTTAATGTAGTTAAGGCACAATATTGCATAAGAATGTATAATGATGCATGTTAAATAGGCAATGCCTAGTAGGGCACATTGCAGGGCAAACAGGTGTATGTGTTGGGTTGGAGTGAGTGAGTCTAAGGGCTTCAATTTTAGTGTGGTCAATTTTTTTATGCCCCTGTGGGTCTATCTCCATTTCCCTGTATGGGAATTTCTTATACTTGTGCATAGGCTTTTGAAAAATGTCAACAAGGGTAGGTGTAGCCATTTTTTGCCCACTGGCCCAGCAAGTTATTCCCCTACATTTTACTTTTTGATATAGTATAGTAGACTTGGTCTGACTTTATTATCTATTATGTGAGAATATTACTAGAATATTGCATGTATGTGTTGGGTTGGAGTGAGTGAGTCTAAGGGCTTCAATTTTAGTGTGGTCAATTTTTTTATGCCCCTGTGGGTCTATCTCCATTTCCCTGTATGGGAATTTCTTATACTTGTGCATGGGCTTGTGAAAAATGTCAACAAGGGTAGGTGTAGCCATTTTTTGACCACTGGAAACTTGTAGCAAAGTGACAGTGGTTTGCTAGGGTTTTGTGAGGAATACATGTCTTAATGCCCGAGAATAACAAGTGTAATAGCAACTAAGTGAAAGTGAGATTGAGATTGACATAGTGTAGTTATAGATTTTCACTAGGTGACTAAATTAAATGTCATAGCCTTTTTTCTATCTTCTCATGCTTTCTACCCCAGCAAGTTATTCCCCTACATTTTACTTTTTGATATAGTATAGTAGACTTGGTCTGACTTTATTATCTATTATGTGAGAATATTACTGGAATATTCTTTTCAAATCCCACCTTTTATGTTTTCAGGGTTAAGTTGAGGAATTTGCTATTCAAACTCAAACATTCTCAATATTTGCCAATAGCTTAAACTTGATTTGTAATTTGTTATGGTCTTATAGTTAACTTCTGCTTTGTGTATCATTGTTTTCTGTCATCATGCTTATGCGTAGGTATAACTTTAGTTCTCCAAAGGTTACTGATTTCTGGTCCGATGAACCTATGGACTTTCTAGGTTTGGATATGGTGTCAGGGTATATGAGCAATGATTTCCTATTGCTTTTCTTCATTTGCAGTATCATGTTTTTACTCGAGGTGTTTTGTTGAGGGCTTGTGGGCCTACTATGGATCATGAATGCTCTTCAGAACCCATAAACCTTTTGGGAACTTCTTCATGTTCTCCCTACATCGATGCATAAAGAACTTCATTACTATTTGTATTGTCATTGTTACTCTACACGTCAATTTCTTCAGAGCTATTGGTTTATTCTTCTATGGTAGGGAGCTCAGATATAGAGTAAATAATTCTTGGATCTTCCCCCTCTCTTTCTTGTGAAATTTCTTTAGCATATGTTCTATATTCCCTTTCACTTGATGGACTATCTACTATCTTATTGTCATCCACTAAAGATATCTCACTTTCCTTGAATCTACTATCCCAATAGAGTTAACAAACCATCTTAATCCTAGCAATTCTCTAAAATTGTTAAAAGATTCTTTCATGGCAATTACCTCAAAATTTACAATACAATTAAGTCCTTTGATCTCTACTTCTACATTCCTCCATGCTCCCAAACTCTCTATGTCAGGTACATCTGCTAAACTAATACTCATTGAGTGGTTGATGGAATAAAGTTCAAGTCCATACCCAAATCCACCATCACATGTTTAACTTTGCTATTATTAAGGTGTGCAACAATTAAAAGAGGTCCATTCTTCTAGTTTCGGTTCTCAGTAAGTTGATGGACTTATTGTATCTGCTTATTCCAATATTTCCCCAACTATTTTAATTTGACTAGGACATCCTTTCAGTGGGCTAAAGAGGCCAAATTATTCGCATCATAACTTCTTTGGAAAAAAAGGCCGTGTCATCATTTTGGTGTATAATTTGTTATACATTTTCCACCACCCTATCATGTTGTTTGTGTGGTTGGAAGTAGTCATACTCTTCTTCTGGGCTTGATTCCTTGCCGACTTCTCTAATTTCCATTTTCCTATTCTTTCTGGTGTGAAACCTTGTCTAGTTAGAATTGTGGGCTCATTCTTCTTAGTTCCAGACTTATTCTTCTCCTCGGTTTGCATTTGTTCTTCATCGGTACACTCCTCATTAGATGTATTAGCTGACCATTGATCCATTAAAAAATCTCGCACTCCTTGTTGAATGCTAGTATTTTGATTGATAGATCCATTTTGTTTTGTTTTTGTTTAGGTCTGCAAATTGTTGGATTATTCTCTATTTCCTTCTTTACACTTTTAACTTCACGGGGCTTCTATTCTCTTCCATTATCTCCTACTAACTTCATGTGAAAGCATTCTTTACTATCGAATTTTTTTATCTTCTTCTCTTGTTTCTCTTCTTTGTAGTATCTCTTCTATCAAACTTAGTCCACTCTTATACGGCTTAGGGGATGGGTCCTAGTCTAGGGGTTGGCGTCATGTTCTTATTTGTTAGTGTCATTTCATTGGTCAATGAATGTAATTCTTGGCCCAAATTAATTTCAATATCTCTTCTTTTCCTATTTCTTCTTTTATCAATTTTTGTATGCTTCTATTTACTAATTCTTCCAAATAATCCGCTTGATTAGATAGACCCTTTTTCAAGGTTTTCAAGAATTTGAGAAATCTATTGTCCAATTTTACTGTTTAGGTTGATAGATCTGGTCTAATTTTCGGACATATGGAGATTTGCGGTAAGAGTGGGGACTTTACAAGCCCCTAACAACAACCTTTCTAGATCTTTGATAGTTATTATTGTTTTCTTTAAATTGGTAAGTAGTTGTCCTACTTTTTCCCAACTTGGATTTTGTTTCTTTGGGGTCTTCCATGGTGCAGGGGCACCTAGGTCAATTTGGTACATATGGGGTCAATTATGCATTTTTCATATGTGAATCATGTTTTGGGTGTAATAAGGTCTATTTAGACCATTTGTAATGATCCTAAGTCAAATGGAGTGAAAATTGCAAGTTTTTGTCAAAAATTGCTGAAGTTGCCAAAAATTGGCTATATTGCACAAAATTTGTTTTTGGTTAGTTGGAGTTTGAAATATGGTTGGTAACCGTTGGAAAGGTTCCCAAACCATTCAAATAGTTTGTCTTCATCAACCAAGGGTCGGTCGGATGTAATTTTGAGTTGTTCAAGCAATTAAATCATAACTTTTCCTACGTTTTCTTTAATCTTCTATGTTGCAAAGAATTGTACGACATCATACTGGTCTGAAACCAATTGGAGTAGATGGAGTTTTGAACTAGCTTTCATTTGGTCTTGAAACCTCAGTTTCAAGGGTTTGGTGAAAGAAATGGTGTTTAGTAGCCCTTTCCATTGTTAGAAAATTCTATAACTCGGTGGAATGGAGGCTTTTGGCATGTAATTTAAGATTGTGAAGATTGGAGGAGCAAACATGGTGTTTGGAGCAAATGGAAGGAAGCCTTAGCCTAATTTTCCTTATGTATTAGGCCAAAAAGACCACATAGAGTGAGGGTTTTGTGAAATGGTGATTGAATGATCATTCCAGTTGATGAAATTTGTTTATTCAGACCTCATAAGACTTGTTCAAGCCCTTTGAGTGCAGGTTGGAAGGTTGGAGTCAAACAATCCTAGAGTTGCTTTGTAAAAGTGGCCTAATTAGGCCTATGTGCTACTTTACTAGTCAATTATAGAGTTAGATTTTCCAAAGCAACCCTATCCTCATTTTTGTTATTTTGTCTAATGCCCAAAAGGGTATTTGAATCTATGCTCATTTTGTGGAGATCAAGTCTGCCTCGGAAGTTATGTCCAGATTTGTCATTTGGGAGTACTACTAGGAATTAGGCCTGTTTGTGAGGAATGCCAAGTAGTATGGAAAGTTTGAGTTCTTGTGGGTCATTTTTCGGATGAACATGCTATCTCCACATGGTCCAAGGTGTCACAAGTGTTGGATGAAAAACCTGTAGCATTGTTGCATCATTTGAGTTGTGTCCTGGTAGAATCATTGGTCTATTTTGGAAGAGTCTTGAGTTTGTAAAGGGAGAGTGGAGTTTATTGGGAACCCAAATTGAGATGAGTCCATGTCCATTTGAAGTCATGAAATGCTTAAGACCTACCCTTGTGAAGAAACGTCTCCAAACATGATTGTCTTGGAGTTGGAGCAAGGAATGACTCCATTGTTGTTATGAAATATGGTATGAATATTCTAGTAGCCACCTTCCCTCTATATTCTCCATTCTTCAGCGGTGTCTTTCTTCTGTTTGAACAACTTGTTTCTGTTGTCTCTCTTCACCTTCTAGGCTGACCATATTCACTTTCTTTGCTAATTCAATTTGCTCTTTAATCTCTGTTGTGTTTTTCTTATCTCCTCTTGCCATGGGTGTGTCTGGTGTGGGATTACATTACTCTATTATTTCCCACGGTAGTTATTTGGTAGCTTATTTATTTGTCACATATTTTCAAGGTTTCCCTTCGGAATTCCACCCCCTTTCCATTTTGCATCCCCTTGGTGCCTTACCCCCCCTCATAGGGTAGATGCCAAGAGGATACTGCCACATGTTTTCATATCCTTCTCATTCTCCTTTCTTCTTCTATATTTAGTTTAAGATTTTGAAATTTGAGTTTTTCATGTTGCCCTTTATACAACTTAACTAAGATACTGACAATAGAACCAATGCTAGCAAGAGAACTAGGGAATACAGATAGAAGTTGGGGCCCTAGTACTTTTTGAGTGTTGTAGTTGATACCTTGGACTTATTTATAGAAAGAGAGTAAGGATTATATCTAGATGGAAGACTAACTAGTTAATTAAACATAAAAGAATATCATTAACACATCACATACAAATTTCTGGTATCTTTATATTATTAATATAAATTTAGTACATTTATATGTATCCTTGTATCCGCTTTTACATTATACATCTCCTTCTATATTCTTTCATAATCATCTATCTTATAATATGCTTTCCATATGTATACTCATAGCTATATCATACTATCATATACATTTTTCTCTATACATATATTTAGAGGATGGGACATCACCCATCTACCCTATCCCTATCCTAGATGGTGTCTTTGGAGTCTTATGGTCCGCGTGCTCCTAACAATGAGATGTTTGTAGCATATACCCAACTAGATCTGGACTGTTATACTTTCCGGCCAACATTGATCATAAAATGTAGCTGAAATGTTAAAGAAAGATCGATAACGTAAGCAAATCTCTAAGCTTTTCTATAGGAGGAAGGTGTTTTCACATCAAGAATCCTTATGTTGTATGACCGCTTTCTTTTTGTGTGCAATTCCTTATTTCCATTTCCAATTCAGTTCAAACACATTATAAGACACCAATATTGCAAGAAATGGAACATGTTTTATGTATGTGGTATGGTATCTAGTTTGTGATGATTTGATAATGCTATCTTGAATTGCAGTGTCATTGTTAAAATTAATTTTAAGACAATAACTTAAACATAAATACCATATAGAATGAGGAAAAGTATTGAGAACTATTGCGGCTTTTCTCAAGGAATGAAATATTTTTAGAGTAATTAAAATTTATATGGTGGTATCTTGCCTTTTGCAGCTAAAGAAATATATGATTTATGGAATGAGTATGAAAATAATTCTTCTCCAGAAGCGAATATTGTTAAGGATTTTGACAAGGTATGCGATTCTTTATTTTCTTATTTTTTAAGTTTAATTGTTTCTTTGTATTTTTTTAATTAATGCTATGATATGGTTCCTAGTATACATATATGATATTACAGGAACAATGGAAAATAATTGAAATATTCAAAGATTTAAGATTTAAAGGATTTTGTTAAATTTTACCTCCAAAAGTGGTCTTTAATTAAACAATTGTCTAATGGTTCTTAAATTTTACCTTTTTCATTTTTGAGTTTGGCAAACTACTAATGTTCTCCTTTATATATATATGACAAATTCCTATAATGTTATATATTACAGTCTAGTGGCTATATGTCATGTCCCCTCTTTAGGCTGGACCTATACTATTTTGCAATTAACTCTTACGGCCCCCCCAAGAGTTAATTGTCACACAAGGGGGCCCAATCAAAGGGGTGCACTAGCATACCACTTTGCTTAATTAGGATCTAATTTTATATTTTTTAATTTGGGCGCCCACTCTTGGGTCCACCTCATTTGAGATTTAGGACCTAGCCTTGCATATTTAAGTAAGTTGTTTGGTTGTTCATTGGGATCATTGAGAGCTTATCATTTCTTGTGTCTATAGTTCCGATTGAGGAATTAAGTATTGGAGAGCAGTTTTGGAGTGAGAGAACGTCCCTAGTTAGCTTGTTTTTCCAATAAGGTGAAGTCACTTCGTGATTTTATTGGACTAATTGAAGCATTCATGTTTTGTAGATATTAGCACCAATACTTGGGAGAATAACATCATTGCAAGCTTCATAGAGACTCCTACTAGCGATTTGTAGAGATTAACATCTTCATTGTAGAAAGATTGTGTCTTCTTCGAGATCTAGATAATTGGCGAGTTACATGATCCGAGTGACATCCTCATCGCATAAATTTTTGTGCACTGGTGGACTCAATATACAACGAATTCATTGAAGAACTTCCGTGATATTCATATATGCAGTGCAATACATATTAACATACAATTGTGACCACCAACATCGATTATTAGAAGGATCGTTAATCGATACTTTTGCCGCATTTAGATCGACGATTCAAACATTAGGTAATATCAATTCATTAACAACATTGATTGATACTTCTACAGAGGCGAAGTGGAAGCTCAGGAATCATCACATATTTGTTTAGGCTTTGGCAACTACAATTGAGTATCATCAATTTTTGTTGGCACCGATGATTAGTCCTTTGTGATTGGAATCATTTGATAGCGCCACTATTGGACATGAACTATATATTATTGGATTTTAATAGAGAGCGGATCCAATATCCACCCGATCACATTATGTTCCTTGTGAGACCTTCCTTTACACATGCGGTCACCACAAACTATAAATTTATTGGTTGCAATTGATATGAGCCAACAGTCGTATCAACTGAGACACACAAATCATATATCTGTTCGCATATATGGAGACAATCCCTCTGATTGGTCACAGATCCAACTTACAACTCATTGATAGAAGCATCGTTCATACTTTAGATCGCCATTTTTCTTTGTATTTGTGCCTTCCAATGTGGATACATGGATACACTATCATTGGAAGGCCCAAGACATATTGTTGTAATTGACTACACATTGTCTTTGATAATTGAAATTGATCTTTGGATACTGCAATAATTTTGTGTTATCATTGAGTATTTTTGTGTCAAATAACACTTGGGACATTTCAATGATATTAGAGTTGGTGATCTTGCTAGGTTGTTGGAAAACATTGGATGTGGTTTGGGCATACGTTCTTCTAGAGGAGGAGATACCATTTGTTGGAAATCAAGCATTGAGATGGTAACATTATTATGGGAGCTAACATGAGGAGCACCAACTTAGTGAACTTTAGTGAAAGGAAAACAACAAATTGGTGAGACACTTTGGCTTTTGTTGGAAGGAAGGACACATGGAGATCATAATGGACATGGTGATAATTCGGGCAACAGGAGGTCAAATATACAACGTTTCTACACATGCCCATTGATGCCTACATTTCGTCAAAGGACTGAACAACATAGAGAACGAGAGTTGATTTTCTTGGAGATACAACATCAGTTGAGGCAAGATTGGATGGATGCAAGATTTGAATTAAAACTACCCTTCAAGGACTATGTGGATTTTTGGATGAGATATTCTAATGCTAGGAGCTCCATGAAAATCACAATAATGACCTCAAGCAAAGGATTGGCAAGCTGAACCTATCTACTTTTGATGGATTCGAGAAGACATTAGCAAGAGCATGGGTACAGTTGGGTACATACTTTCAGCTCCATCCAATGCTCGAAGATGAAGCAATCAAATTTGCAGCTCTACACTTGGAGGGAATTGCACACGAATGGTGGCACCATGGAATGGTCACACTCGGGCACGATCAAGTCACTTCAAATGCCGATTTCACAAAGAGGCTCATTGATCGCTTTGATGGGAAGGATCTGGTAGTTAACTTCAATGAGTTGGTGCAATTGACACAAAGTGGTTTTGTGGACAGCTACATCACAAAATTTCAGAGGCTTTCGGATTTGGTAACAAATCTTTTTGAGCGGATACTAATGGTGCTATTCATGGATGGTTTGACGGAACCCTTGAAGGGTTGGGTTAATGGCCTAAACCCCATCACAGTCTTTGAGGTGATCAAGAATGCACATGACATGACTACCTCATCATCTTCTTCCAGGGGTTACACACACAAAACCACCTCTTGTACATCAGGACAAGGGCAAGAAACCAGTTTAGAAGAAGCCACCAATGGACAAAGCCACACGTCAAGAGCTTAGGAGGAAGAAGCTTTGCTACACGTGCAAGGAGCCTTGAGAACCAGGTCACTAATGCCTTTGCAAGGGGAAGATCCATTACATAGATGAGGAATCTAAGGAACAAGAAAAAGAAACTAATCATCCGAAGAAGAATGCCACATTAGTGAGGAAATGATGCACCGTTTTTGCACTTTCTAGGGCTCCTCGATGTAGTGTATTTTGGGTACATGGCACACTTCATAGTCATGCTAGATCGTGCAACTACCCTTAATTTCATCAACTCATCTCTAGTCACTAGGAGAGGCTTACACATAGTGGAGCATGAGGGCTTCAAGGTCAAGGTGGTAGGAGGATCTTTGTTGCCATGCACTTGTGTGGTTCCATAGTTGAGCATCACTTTCAGCAACTACACAGTTATAAGTGACTTCTTCGTGGTCGATTTGGATGATACGGATGTTATATTGGACATTCAATGGATGGAGACCCTCAACAAATACACACAGATTTTCAAGAGGATGGAGTTCTCATTCAAGGTGGGTGGTAAGAAGGTGGTGCTATGAGGGTTGTCCAATGGTAGTCCTAGGGAGATATTGACGAAGCGGATGGGAGCAATTTTAGACTTGATAAGGTCATTTGAGTAGCACAGTGTTTTGTTTCGACCAAATGCTTGAGTGGACAACATGCATGCTACCATGATGATGAGATGTAGATAGTTTTCAGAAAGCACAGTTTGGTGTTCAACAATATTCCACCAGGAATACCCCCACTAAGATTTTGAGCACACAATCGAGTTGAAGAAAGGAGCCAAAGTAGCCATCACTATGCCCTATTGCCACCGTAAGAAGTTCAAGGACAAGATAAAGAAGACAATTCAAGAGCTTCTTGACAAGGGATAGATTAGGCGTAGTTCAAGTCCCTTTGCAACTTTGGTGGTCTTTGGTGAAGAAGGATGGTACTCTCACGATGTGCATTGATTATCAAGCAGTGAACAAGAAAATCAAGAACAGATACCTAGTTTTGAGGATTGATGAACTGTTGGATGAGCTTCGTGGAGCACTCTACTTCTCCAAGATTGATCTCTATTCCTTGTACCGTACCACTAGATTCGAGTGAAGGAGCATGTTGTACACAAGACAACATTTCGTTGCCACTATGGTCCCTATGAGTTTTTGGTCATGCCATTTGGTTTAATTAATGCGCTAGCTACCTTCCAATCTTGCATGAACCACAATTTTAACAAGCAGTTGTGTAAGTTTTTGATTGGTGTTCTTTGATGACATACTCATTTATAGCAAGATTTGGTAAGAATGTTTGAGGCATTTGGACGAGGTGTTCATGATCGTGGAGTCATAGTCATTGATTGTGATGAGGTCCGAATGTGAGTTTGGGATGACAAAAATCATATATTTGGGTCACATCATTAGCGTACAAGGAGTTCAAGTGCACTAAGAGAAGATTCAAGCAAGCCTCGATTGGCCCACACCCAGATAGCTCACAAAATTGTGTGGATTCTTTGAATTATGTAGTAACTATAGGAGGTTCATGAAGGGGTTTTTATAGTTTGGAGCACCATTGAGGAATCTCACAAAGAAGGGGGCATTTCATTGCGATGAGGAGGTATAGCAGGCTTTTGATAGATTGAAGGCAATCATGAGTTCATACATAGTTCTAACGTTGCTAGATTTATCTGGATTTTTTGTCCTCAAGTGTGTTGCTTCTAGGGAAAACCCGTCATAAAAAGATTGTTAAGAATTACAAATGAAACTTTGACATACTAAGTATACTAATAAATAATTAACACATTGCAATGATTTCATTGAACATCAACAATGAAAATGCCGAAGTTGGAATTTATATTATAATTATATTCACATTTTCATAATGATGATAATGCCAAAAATGACAAAATCCAAATGAGTCAATAACTAATGGCTTGATGCCTCTAATATTCCCCAAAATTCTCATCAAACTTCTCCTCACTAAACTATTAGGCTCCACAAGCTCAAGCTACTAATACTAATCGTGTTTTTGTGGCATCATCATCAACCTATGCTGGCTCCTTTGGCTCCACATCCTATCGGGCTGCTAGACTCCACTTGTACACAAGTGTGTTGCGGTCAATGCGATGTAAGGTACTATGTACAAGTGCAAGCCTCTCTTTACCTTCGTAAAGGTAAGCCTATTTCTTTTAACGAAGTGGATGAACCTATAAATAGACCAATTCCACTCAATTGTAAAAGAACTAGAAACTTCAGAAAATGAACAAATGGCTAGAGAGGTAGTCAAGATGAAGGCCCATGGCAAAAAATGGGGTCCTTTTGTGCCATAGTCATGTTTTTTTATTTTGGCATCCATTGAGTATCCCTTAAGAGTGGGAAATTTTGTCCACTTAGTATGAATAATGTTAGCATTTGGAGAATCATACATCTTCTAAATAGCCTTCAAGAACCTTATAGTTAACCTTCATCACTTTTGTAGGAGTAATTTTGTTAGGCCTTTACATGTACCTTTGAGTTAATTGCATGGGAAACCATGTGCAAGGGAGTGTTGAGCTTCTCCCATCTATGCTGAATGGTTGGCTGACTATGTTTATTGTAAAATTGCAATGTGGGGCGTTTTTTCATACAATAAACTTTGTTTGGTTTTAGCATATGATCAAGGCACTCATTCATATCTCCAATGGTAGGTCCATTAAATTCCCCATATCTAATCACTTTGAAAAATGAAGTAGTGATGGAGATAGTATATTTTATATCGGCCCAAAATTATCTCTCTTCACCACCTCCTCCACTGTCTTTTTCTTCTTTATCTTAGAATGAATTGTTCATTGATTCATAACCATTAGTTGCTATGCTTTGTGCAACTCAAGAATCCTCTCCAAGAGAATGATGTATGATGCACATCTAGCTCTATAGGTTTCAAGAATTTATTTTTGGAGAAGTCTTGAAGAGTACATTTGAAGTGTGGTTGTTGCAGATAAACATCACATCTCTAACATTACTAACAATCGCATTAGTTCAATTAATTTTTCCCATGTCCTTAAGTACATTATTCATGGCATGCACCCAACAAAGAGTCCACCAAATATATCTGTAGAATGCCTCAATTAATTTCTTGCAGCTTTGAACACATGGGTCACATTTGTCTCTACTTGCTCCACATTTTGTTGCCCAACTTGCTCTATAGTGTTTACTCCCGACGGGGTATCTAGTTTTATACACAAAATAAACAGAGATTCAAACAGAACATGAATAAACAATAATTTAGCATTAACACATTGCATGTAATATTGGCAGAAGGATGTATCTTTTATTCTATGTAATGTCTGTACAAAAGGTAACCCCTTCTTGGTGCCATTCTTACATATATAAAGCACCCGACGGTTGGTTGAGCATACCAACTGTCGGTTCCTACAACTTCCTACAACTGTCCAAGAACCCATTTGTAATTACATTGCCATAACAACCCAAAACATAAAATATTATTAGTAATGACTAAAGTATGGCTAACATATAGCATCTTTAAGGATTTTGAATTGAAAATTAGCATCCTTGTGATACCCATTTAGTCTCCCTTAGGTGCACATATGGTGGTCTCACCCTTACTATCTTTGCTATAGCCTTTTAATAATAGTTAGAGTGAGCCACATGTAATGTCCCCTTTTTGGATATCTTGGAATATCTGGACAATGACTTCAATTTTTCACACTTACTCTATCTAATTCTTGCAATTGAACTATGTAATGGAGAATATGAACAATATCACTTGCTATTTCGGATTCAATCAATAATATATATGCAAAATGATTTGATCTATATATATAATAGGTCTTTGTTAAATGATATTAGCTTCTTCTGATATGTCAAGGAAATTATGCTATATCGTCTAGTAGTAAGTTCTACTGTATCAATATGAAGTATACTACAGAATATGACTTTCTATCACTTATAGTGAAAGGGGATTTGCTGCTTCTGATGTGAATATATATAATTTTGTGCAACAATATGTTGCAATTTCTGTTATAGCAATATGGATATGCAATTGATATGGTATTGCTTGCAGCAAGATATATTGCTGTCTGATATAACAATATGGATATGCAATGTAGAGATATTGCCTTAAGCTAATTGTTTCTGTTTCTGATCTATACTTGTATGCTTGCAATGATGGTGCTGTCTCTAATCTCTCTGTATGCTTGTGCAACCGATTATGCCAAAATTGGCAAGTTCTCAAATAAGCAGATCCAAAATTGGATATATAAGAGATAAAAGGTTCCAATGTGATGCCTGAAGTGAGATTGAGTGTCGTCTTATATCTTGAAAAACAGAATGATAAGTCATGTTTCAAGAGATATGTCTTGTTTACATTCACCCACGTCTCCCTTCCTTCACTAATCGAATCATTTCATGATTATCAGTACTTCACTAATTGTTGCCTACATACATAATTGATGTTTTATTATTTTAATCACTGTTAACTTAATTATCATCGTGCCTTCATAACTCAATCACAAACATTGATCATAATATCGTTTATTATTCATTGAGGGGATATATTTGGTGCTGACTAGCTATCGACTTGTTGATTGCCTTCATATCCAATCCTTCAGTGTTTACTGCTTCCGATAATTATTGTTGGTGTTTAACTGATCTGATCTTGGCTACTAGTCTCTTTTCATGGGGTATCAATTAGTTGAGTGATTTAGTCAAGTGTCGCCGTCTAAGTTGCTGACTTACATTAGCCTGACAAATCATTATCAATGAGTATATAATGTTCATAACCAATCGTACTATCGATCTTTTCGGATCAATAAAGAATATCGATGAGTTTGCTAACTCTCGTGAATGACAACATTGACACATATCAACTGCTACCATTTATTATCTCTACTCCGAGTTTCTTTCTCCACTCCTATAGCATTCCTTCTTCATGACACTGTATATAGCTTATTACTCAATTGTCTATTAATTTCTTGGCAACATAGTTTTACGATAATCTTAGTGCTTCTATTTTCATCATATAGTGGAGAGAGAGATATTGGTCAAAGTTACCCTTCTTGTAATCTTCAATATGTTAAAGCAAAGTTTGATCTCGATACTTGCACATCGTTATTAAGATCACTTCAACCTGTAACTGGTACTTGTGCTATGATACCTATGTCGCCTTTGCAACCATATCAATGGTGGAATTTGATTACTAATATAAACTGTCATTGGTAATCACATAGGGTGATCCCGCCATATCATTCATCACTATTGGTCTTCCATGGTTTAGCAATACCTATTAGACACAGTGCTTGGTGTCTTACAATGACTCTATCATAAGTATCCTTTGCTTTAGAATCTCCTAGGCATTGATGTTACTGATTGATGCTTTTCGTAGATTTTATTAATATCATTACTTTGTCAACATGTTGAGTCGATACCGATCTCAATGTTATCCTCTCACATATACTTGCCTTAGTTGATCGGTCTGCCCAAGATGTCATAATGTTGGTAATCTCATATCGATTGGCTATAAAGGATAATTAATACTTGTCTTTCATACTCAATATATGTTAACTAATATATCTTAGTTTCTTTATGTATGATCTTTTGATTCATGATTGCAAGTTTGTCTCTCTAGAGGCTTCACAAAATTGAGATACTTGGTTGACATGATGTGAAAAGGATGGGGACTTTACACCATATGGAATAGAATGACATTCACAATGAAATTTTTTCCAATGGCATCATTTGCCTCACTTCACTTGCACATTGAATAATTCTACTAGTGGGTTTGGAACATTTCTAGTCATCCTATGTTTTCACTTAGGCATCTCTGCTCTTGAACTAGATGAAATTTTAATATGTGCATGTGGCCTTTGCAAAGTAGTAGAAGAAATTTGAAGATCTCTTCCCCTAGTTGCAAATTGCAATGCTTTTTCATCACCGACACTATAATTTCCTTATTTAAGCCCTATATTTGAGATTTTTTTGCAAAATTTGGACGTACATATACACCTTGGCTTAGAGGAGGTTGGCATTAACTTTGGTAATGTTGCCTTGAAATTAATTTTTAAAAGTGGCACTTCCACAACCTAGTGCCCCCAAATGTCTCAGGCTTTGCTTGTAACACAGTTGCAAATTGTCTTAAAGGGGATTTTTAATCATAGATACAGGACTTTGCAAGTCCTGAGATGAGCCAGGCCTCCAGAGTCTTTTTGCCTCTCGACTCTGACTTGGCCAAATCAGGTCGAGTCCTGGCTGACTCGCCGAGTTCTGTGGCCTGGACTCTGCCGCATCAGTCAGCCACTAAGCTGGTTGTGGAATCCCCTTTTGTTGTTTAACTTGTTGAGTGATATAGTTTGTGGATTTTCAAGGGGTTGTACATCATTGACCAGGTCGTACCATGCATAGAGGTGCATGTGAAGTGATAGTGGTTCAGAGGCACCTTTATTTTTTGAACTTTGGTGTAAATTTAGTACCTTTGCAAGTTATTTTGGAGTTTCATACAACTGTACTATTGTAGCGGCAACAAGTATTCAATTACAGGCCTGTTAATGTCTGATTTTAATTATCAGTTTGATAAAGTAATTTTATAGTGTGTTTAGAACTTTAGAGGAGGTTTGGGAGTGTATTTCAATAGTTGTTAGTTTGGTCGTATCGGTGTGCTTCTAGACAGGGGTTCTTATGTGTTAGCAGTGTGTTTCATTTCAGTTTGAGTAGTGTTATTGGCAGAATAGAATGCTATTAAACTTGCAACCAGCTACTTGCATCATCTTTGAGCCTTAGTCTTCTAGGCTCTAGATTTTATTTTGATATATGTTTTGAACTTTTGATTCCATGGATTTCATATTCCATGAACATTGTAGACATTTGATAGTGACTATATTCTTTTCTAATGTGTTATTTAGTTTAACTTATTTCCTTCAGAAATTTGCATTTATACTTATGTGATCAATGTAAACTTGTGCATGTGTGCAATGTAGCTTCTATTTATCTCAATTATTGTGTCTTTGATGTTAATTGATTAAATGGTGCATGAAAAAAGTTTTAAATCCTTAAAAATCTTTGAATTTCTTGGATTTTTCAATTTGTGGAGTCCTTGTCGAGATTTTGCTGAGTTTGGATGCCGAGTTCGAGTCCGAGTCAAAAATCAGCTTGCTGAGTCTAAGGCGAGTCCGAGTCTTGTAACTATGCTTTGAATTGAAGGGAACTTTACCATATTTTTGCGCCTTTTTGAATTGCCACAAACATTTTCTCTCCAATAGAACTAGTTGCTTCACCCCTCTGTTTTTTATATTTGGATCATTAGGTGCATAATCAGATTTGATTTGATGTCAATTTCAGATTTAACCTCTTGAGGCTTATCCTCATCGAAACTCATGTTGTGGAAACTAGTACTAATAGTAACACTACAAGAATCGATAATAAAATTTATAAGGTTTTAAATTTAAAAATTAAAATTCAAACCATGCATAATGCAAGGAATTAAGACACATTATCGCCATAATTGCTCTTTAAAGGGGCAAGGCTGATGAAAGTTCAAGAATGTTTGGTAGAGGATAATGGTAAGACAACAGGGATGCCAAAGGATATTCTAGATGTTCATATGGATAATGCTAATTGTTAATGATGGCAGCTTCAGTCAGATAAATGGAATGTTGATTATACCAACGTTATGAATAGTGTTTATTATATGTATGTATACATATCAATGTATATAATAATAATAATTGATTTTATTATTATTATATATATTGAATATCCATACATACATAATTTATGGATATATTTAAATCATTACTCATAATGTTGGTATATTAATCTATGTTGAATCAATAATCATATCGACAATGATTAATGTATAATTTATGAGCATCGAATTGTCAAGTATCGATTAGTGATCAAATGGTATGATCATACATCGATCACCTTCATTAATACATCCACGAATATTTCTGAGTTTTTTTTGATCTAACATGAAACGATATGTGAATCGTTTATATCTTAACTAAATCGATTATGTGAATCGATTGTCTCACACCGATTATGAGAATTGGTATACTTGCTGATTACATTAACTAATAATCATGTAGAGACATGTCAATGAAGGGACATGGCTCCAGGTACGTGG
Source organism: Thuja plicata (assembly GCA_018584345.1). Taxonomy (NCBI): domain Eukaryota; kingdom Viridiplantae; phylum Streptophyta; class Pinopsida; order Cupressales; family Cupressaceae; genus Thuja; species Thuja plicata. Next base: position 1,025,578 of record MU223799.1, read on the forward strand.
AGGCATGTCTATTCATTGACATGCCTTATGAACTAAGTATATAATCTGATTGGGATTGATCAAAAGGTAAGTACAGAAATAACAAAGTGCAAGCCATCAAACATTGATCTCCAATAGTCACTATCAACAACATGGTATTAGAGCGGTTGTAGATTTTGTGATGTGGAGAGGTTATTGACACTAAACGACAGGAAAGACTTAACCACGCAAAAAGAGTTTATTGGCATGATTACTTTGTTTTGGCTCTGCAAATTATCCATTATGGCATATGAAATAATTTACCAATGTTTTGAGACAATGTTGTGGATTTTATGGTCTGTAGGCAGTGTCAATTTCAGCATGATTAAAGGTTTCGGGATTGTTGTTCTCTTGTCTTTGTGCTACTGCTTTATTTTCCCAATTTGCTCTTAATCAAGGTGTAATGTCTCCAAACTCCTGTATGGCGATAAACTACTACTGTCACCTCCAAAGTTGTTCCTGACGTGAGTAATCACCTTCGTATGCGTTTGTTGGAGGACAAGTCCGTACGGTCCCGATGATGACAACTCCTGTGGTGTCCGTACGGTGAGTGACAAGGTTTGTGGTCACAAAATGGTGTCGTACGGTGTATAGACAGAGGGTACTGTACGGTTAATGAAGTGTGACATACGGTAATGGAAATGTCGTACGACTATGAAAAAAATGATGTCGTACCGTCATGAAGGATGGCTGTACGGTGAGGATATAAGGTTGTCGTACGATGGAGTATGCAGCTGTGTAGTGTCCGGTACGGTGGTGGGGTAGACGGCGTATGCTGGGGTTGGAAAGTTGGAGGCCGTATGGTCCCACAAATGGAACCTTCAGACTTCGTTGAATGTGCGTTGTATGAGTATAAGGAAAAGGAAATCCCAGAGAGTTGATAATGATAAAGAACAAAATACCAAAGATGCCACAAGTTGTATTAATTGCTAGAAACACCAATACAATAGGGAATTTCAGATTTGCTAGATCCAAAGCTGAACAATATAGAACAGAATAGGGTGAGGGATGAATCCCACCGAAACTGCAAATAACCAAATAGGGAAGGTCTTTCACCTTCGAAATGACGAATACAGAATTCCAACTGGAGTTCTTAATAATAATAAAATATCCAAAATTCAACACATTAACAACTACCTACATGCCGGGCATAAATACCCCATCGAAGAAACTCCTGAGGGTTTACAAAAGAACATCGACCTGGTAAACACCCGCGGACAACAATAAATAAAAATGGGCCCCCCATTAATTAGTGAAAGGTCAATAATATTTCTTTTAAATAGGGACCAAATAATTAATTACTTTAAATAATTTATTTTCTATCAATTTGGGGACATTACAAATCCTTGCTGCCCAAAGATTGCTTGCCCTCAAGCAATCCATCATCAAAACTCTAGGATCCCAAACTAAGCGCGGACATCGATAACTGTATCCATTGAAACCCTAATGCCGCATCATGTCCACACACATGAATTTGGAAGTAAGTGAGAAGAGTAAAGCTCCATCAAGCTTTCACTGCGCCACTTTGATATAAACGTTGCCATGCCCACAGTCACAGGGATCCCACTAAAGCCAATCATCAAGTATATCAAAGCTCAGATCCGAAGCCAAGCGCAGATGTTGGTCGTAGTATTTTTTGAGATCTCTGTGCTGCTTGTGGATCACATGCACATAGCTGGATTTAGTCGGGACGAGTAAACCATCATCAAGCTTCCGCTTCGTCACTCTGATATAAACATTGCTATGTCCGAAGTCACTAGGATCCCATAAAAGCCAAACATAAACCACATCGACGCTTAGATCCAAAGCCTTCAGGTTATGATATTCACCATCAATACTGCGCAAGTAGATCTTGTTGCGTCTACTCGGAAGTCCTTCATATGAAGAAAATGTGGTCAGGCTGGTCTTATGCCTAACTAGAGGGCAATCACCAAATTCACACAACTGCAAACATCCATCTATAGAGTCGGTCTCTTTGCCACCCCTTGAAGGATGCGTTCGAGAACCATGATTCTGTCTATGTGACTCCAGAGCATTATTCATGCTATCCTGTAGATTGTCCCTAACATGGCCTGCATATTGCCACCTTTGAATTCCACCTCAACGCTGGCAAGCAGTTGCTCCAAGGCATTCCTTTCCAAACACTCTTTCTGTTCGTACCAATGTGCTATGTCGCATATTGGTAACTATGCATCAGTGATCTATTATTTGTATGTTATTGAATTCTTCTCTTTGAGAGAGAAGTCTAAAGTGAAAGCCCTTGTTTCCACCCTCTGGGATGAGCCATGGTGGATCCACCCTCTGAGATGAATCAAGGTGGATGTCATATGTGCAATTCCATGACTTCATTGGTTGGAGATGATAAATGGGCTCCTGTGAACGTCATTAAGAGGTGACGATCTCTCAATGATGAACACTTGTACTTCTGGTTATTATTGTAAGGTGACGACTTTACAATAGTTAACCACACTATCATGATGGATATCATGAGACTTGATATCTATGGACATATCATGATAGTTAATATCTCTTAGGACATTATGGTAGATATCATGAGACTTGATATCATTAGATAAACCATAATGACTTTTCAAGAGATAATCATGGTGGATATTATGTGACTTAATATCCGTAGATATGCCATGATCTGATATTCGTATGGACGTGATGCTAGTGCGCATACCATAGTTATGGATATTTTTGTGAGTACTTGGTGAATATCATGAGACTTGATATTCTGTAGGCCATTACTCATGATATCATGAGATGATATCATTATGGAAAGTGTGAGTACTTGGTGAATATCACGAGACTTGATATTTTGTATGCCATTATTCCTAATATCATGAGATGATATCATTATGGAAAGTGTGAGTGCTTGGTAAATATCATGAGATTTGATATTCAGTAGGCCATTACTCCTGATGTCATGTGATGAAATCATTATGGTGGATATCATAAAATCTGATATCCGTAAACATACTATAAACTTTGATATTACATTGAGGTAATATCCCCTCCTTCACACCTTGTGACTCTTGCTCATTATGCTGTGATTATCCTCCCTAGCTAAGAGGGAGTGATAATGATTTGGAGCATTAGTCAGATTAATCAAATTCATTATGGAGTATTGAATGTAATATATTCGATACATGAATATACATCTATGATATTTATGGAAAGCCATAATGGTGGATATGTGATATCTAGGTATATGCCATAATGGTTGATGAAATCACAATGAGGTGATATCTCTTCTTCTACAAAATTAATGTATTTATTGTGTTCTTCTCTTGATAGATTTTATCCTCCCTAGCTAAGAATGATGATAGCTTCGGTCAGATAAATGGAATGTTGATTATACCAACATTATGAATAGTGTTTATTATATGTATGTATACATATCAATGTATATAATAATAATAATTGATTTTATTATTATTATTATATATATTGAATATCCATACATACATAATTTACGAATATATTTAAATCATTACTCATAATGTTGGGATATTAATCTATGTTGAATCAATAATCATATCGACCAATGATTAATGTATAATTTATGAGCACCAAATTGTTAAGTATCGATTAGTGATCAAATGGTATGATCATACATCGATCACCTTCATTAGTACATCCAATAATATTTCTGAGTTGTTTTGATCTAACATGAAACGATATGTGAATCGTTTATTTATTAACTAAATCGATTATGTGAATCGATTATCTCACACCAATTATGAGAATTGGTATACTTGCTGATTAGATTAACTACTCATTATGTAGAGACATGTCTCCACGTACGTGGAGGCATGTCTATTCATTAGCATGCCTTATGAACTAAGTATATAATCTGATTGGGATTGATCAAAAGGTAAGTACAAAAATACAAAAGTGCAAGCCATCAAACATTGATCTCCATCAGTCATACTTCAACACTAATCCTGTGGAGGTTAAAGAATTTAACCAACTAGTAGGGCATGAATGTTCTGATTTGGGTTTAGGGTGTGTAATTGGGGATAAAGAAGAAGTGTTGGAGGCCAATGAGGGTCTCTTAGGGAATAGTTTTCAAGTGGACATCCAAGAGAGTTTGTCAAGGACTAATGCTTCTCAAATGGGTTTCCAACAAAATGTTCCACTCCAAATTCAAAGGGCAACAAGATAGGCAAATGTTACCCAGGATGGTAATATGGATGTCTCGTAACAATTAGTGGAAATGGTCAATGATAATCCTGGGGACATTTAGTCAATGGATGGGAAATGTAGATTCTGAGGTGGAAATGGGTCAGGAAATTGGGGATAAGGTAGAAGCTCCCCTAACTACATGTCATTCATTGGTTAGAAGCTCTCAATTGCTTAAACAAAATTGGTCAAGCCTTTAGGCACAATTTGTTCTCCATTAAAGTGAGACAGGGGAAGGCCACATAAGAGCAAGAAGACGGAGGAGGAAATAAATGTTGGAATCCAAATGGTTCTAAATTTCAATAGGACCCGTAAATCTAAGAAACTGCCTTTGCCTTAATTCTAAAGCAAATGTCTGTAGGAAGGAGATCAAATCACTCTCCAAGGATATAATGAAGCTCATCTCTTGGAATGTTAGTGGCATTAATTCCCCCAACAAGTCTCGCCTTATTAAAAGGAATATTCTAAAAAGTGATGCATACATAATTCTCTTGCAAGAAACAAAACTTACAGCAAATCACTCTTTTGATTTTTTCAAATCTTGGAATCTGTGGCAGTAGTTCAATCTCCTTCAATTGGAGTCTCAGGTGGCCTGGCAACTTTATGGAAAACATCGAAGGTTCAGGTTAGACCAATTAAAAAAAATGCCAATTGGATATTGGTGGAGGTAACTAGATTTGAGTTTTCATTTTTCTTGCTCAATGTGTATGGCCCAACTTCCACAGTTAGCAGAAACTCTGGGTAGCTTTATCTCAGCTCATCCAGAGTATTGGTAGAGCAAAAATTGTAGTGGGGGGCGACTTCAATTCAATTTTGGCTCCAAAAGATAAGATTGGGGGTATATCTCCACCTCCAAAAGTTATTTAGGATTTTAAGTATTTTGTGTCTTCAAATGGCCTCTTTGATTGTATTCCATCAAATGGGAAGATTACTTGGACCAACAGACGGAAGGGTTTCTCGCATATAGGAGTAAGATTGGATAGATTCTTTTTAAATGCACAATGGATTATAGAGAAGGGTTGTTGTGCTACATCAATTTTGGCATTCTCAGGTTCAGACCATTTTGCATTGGAGTTGTCTATTCCTTTTTCAGACCCTTCGTTGAAATCAAGATCATATTTCAAATTTGAATGCATGTGGCTGAGAGACCCAACATTTTTACCCCTGTTAAAGCAATGGTGGTCTAAAGCCCCTTTTGTTCAAGGATCAGGAATGTTTCAATTGTCCAAAAAGCTAGTTATCATTAAATCCAAGATCAACTGTTGGAATTCAACACACTTCAAAAACATCTTTCATCAAAAAGAGATCCTTCAGCAACAATTAGACAATATCAATGAATTCATCATAGACAGTGGTATATCTTCACAAACATATGATCTTTAAAACAAGATAAGAAAAGAGTTGGATGAAATATTGCTTAGGGAAGAAATTCATTGGACGTAGCAATCTAGAGAGCTATGGTTAAGAGGAGACAAACACTAAGTTACTCCATGCTTTTGCAAAAATAAACACACCAAAATTCAATATTTCAGATTAAAAATTCTCAAGGTCAGATTTTAAAGGAAGAGGACAACATTCAAAAGGAAGCCACCCATTTCTTCTCTAAGCTTCTTTCATTTGATAATCAGCTAGCAGATTTTAACTAGTCAATGGTTCTGGATAACATTCCTCATTTATTATTAGAACAAGATAATGTGAATCTGGTAAGGCCTTTTACGTTAGAAGAAGTGAAAAAAGCAGTCTTTGCAATGGCTTCAGATAAGGCTTCGGACCCTGATGGTCTGACCCCTTTGTTCTTTAAAAAATGCTGGGATTTTATTAGTCAAGACATTTTATATGCTTTAGAGGAATCTATAAGAAATGCCACAATGCTTAAGCAATTCAATACTACATTTATTGCACTCATCCCAAAGTGTTTGCAACCTTTCTCATTTTCAGAATTCAGGCCAATTTCATTGTGTAACACCATCTACAAAATATTTACAAAGGCAATCTCCACAAGTTTGGCTGCTATCATTCCTTCAATCATTTCCATACAACAAGGGGGTTTTGTTCCGGGTAGAGAGACTGTAGAAGGTGCTTTGGTGGCTCATGAGGTCTTACATTCCATTTAGACAAATCAAATTTCTTCAATGGTGCTGAAATAGGATATGATGAAGGTGAATGACAGAGTGAATTGGAGTTTTCTTATGAAGTGTTGTATAAAATGGGTTTTAGCAGGAAATGGTCTATATGGATTTTATCGTGTATTTCGGGAGTTAAATTCTCAGTGTTGGTTAATGGAATCCCTTGTGGTTTCTTGTCTTCCTCCCAAGATGTTAGGCAAGGAGATTCTTTATCTCCTTTTTTGTTTATAGTTCTAGCTGAAGGGCTTAGCAGACTTAGCTCATACAAGCACTCAATGTCCTTATGGAAAGGGGTGTCAATTCCTAATTCGGTCTTGCACATTACTCACATCCTTTTCGCTGATGACCCATTACTGTTTGGGTAAGCTACAATGGCTGAAGCGAAGGTTATTAAAGCCACTGTTGAGGAATATTGCACAATATCTGGTCAGAAATTGAACCCAGCTAAATCAAAAGTTTATTTCTTCAATACCAAACATTTGATCAGTACAGCTTTGCAGAAATTCCTGGGTTTCTCTAAGGCAGGAATCCCTTGTAAGTACTTAGGGGTTCCCTTCTTTTATGGTGCTAATAAAAGTTCTTATTGGGATAACATTGTTTCATCAATTAGAGATAGAATTTTGTCTTGGAAAGCAAGATGGTTGTCATTAGCAGGAAGAATCCTATTAATAAAATCAGTTCTTAACACTATTCCCAATTATGTTATGTTTGTCCTACAAGCTCCCAGAGGTGTGTTGCAGATTTTAAATAAGTACATGTGTGATTTCTTGTGGAAAGGAAATATTGATGACAAGAAGAAGATTCCTTTGGTGTCATGGGACAGCATTTGTCAATCTAAGGTTGAGGGAGGGGCTGGAATTCATAATTTAGATGATAGAAATCTTAGTTTGGGAGCTAAGCTGGCATGGAAAATAGACGTAAAACCTTGCTCCCTATGGGCTCAAATCATCAGGGCTAAATATATGGATGATAGTCAACCAAAGCAAATATTTACAATGTTAAATCCTCCAAAAGGATCAAGCATGTGAAATTTTATTGTAAAGAGTAGAGAAGTCATCCTACCATATTTGCCTTGGGTTATTAAATCGAGAGATAAGACATTGTTTTGGGAAGACTCTTGGAATGGTAACCCTACCCTTTCCCACCTCCCAAACCTTTAGCAAGCTAAGATGGTTCTTCAACAAGCACGGGGTCTGAAAGTTAAGGATTACCTTTTCCTTCACTTTGCAGATGGATGTAGCTTTTTCAAATGGAAAGATTTCTTGCATTTGCCTTTTCCACAAGATCAAAAAGAAGCACTTTTCGAGATTTTGGAACGAAGGAAAATCTTTCTTTCTGCTGAATTTGATACTTTAATTTGGGTTCCCAGCAAATCTGGTCAGTATATAGTTAAGCAGGGTTGTCAATCTTTGAGATTCAAAGATAATCCTACAAATCATAGGAAATACTCTTTTTGCTACCATGATGCTATTTTACCTAAAGTAGGCGCTTTTACCTAGCGGGCTCTAAATAATAAGATACTTACAAGTTCAAGATTGGCTAAATTGAGAATTTCTCAAGATTTCAAGTGTGTTCTTTGTGGCCAACAAAGTGAGACAGGAGATCATCTTTTGATTCAGTGTCCTTTCTCTCAAGAATATTGGAAGTGGTTGCAAAATAAATTACAACAGATTGGCCTGTTACCCAACTCTTTTCGTTCATTATTGGCAGAATGGCCTCTTCTTCATAGGGATTCATTTTTTTGCAATTATTTGGCGAGTCTCGCCCTCCATTGTAGCTTGAAGTCTCTGGTGGGAAAGGAATAAAAGAATTTTTAGAAATGAACAACTTCCCCTTCACAAGGTCATTGAGCAGATTGAAAAATCTATTTCTGAAAAAGTATGTGTATTTCTAAAACTAAATTGCTCTCTTCTATTTTTTCCTTTGCTGATTCTCAAATTTTAGCATCTTAGCCACATATCAGTCTACCTTTTAAAGGAACTCTCTTGGTAAGGTTTCTAAGACCTCAATTTGGGCAAATGTTAAATGGGAACCGCCAATAGAAGACTGTAAAATTGAATTTTGACGGTGCATCTAAAGGAAATCCAGGGAAATCAGGCGTTGGGTGTCCTTTTAGAGATGGTAAAGGCAAAATTTTAGTGGTTATGGCAAATAGACTTCCGTCTGGAACAAATAATTCAGTGGAGGTGCATGCTCTATTGATTGGAGTTAGATTAACCTTGCAACATAAAATTGCAAATATTCACATAGAAGGAGATTCTCAGATCGTAACATCTGCTCTGATCTCCAAGAAAGTGGTTAACTTGCAGCTTCATTATGTGCTTTCGGAAGTATGGAAATTACTCCCACATTTTTCATGCTATAAAGTGAGTCATTATTACAGGGAAGCCAATCACTTGGCTGATTCGCTGGCAAATTTTGTAATTCAGTTAAAAGAGGAAAAGAAAATGTTTTTATCAGAGGATTTATTGAAGGAGATTCAGCGGGGGCTTGGAGTTGTCAAAATATCCTCATCTAGATAGAGAAATTAAGTTGGCAAAAGATTAATGTTAAAGTTAGTTTAACTAACCTTTTGTTTAGTGATAAGTGTGTTGTTTTGTAAGGTGTCTAGCTCATGTTCGATGTGATGAAATTACATTGTTGGCAATGTTGGTTCCCAAAACCGCAGATTGGAATCCTACGAGTCCTGCCAACTCGATGCTGGGATATCCAACCGGCTATGGCCAACTTGACGGAACTGAACGGTGTAATCCGAGTTCCCTGCACTTCTGGCTCTGCAAGGCCAAGGCGGGTGCACTTGATCCTGAACAAAACACTTAAGCCCAAGATGCTTATAGCAGAATGATTAAAATGCGAATATAATGAAAGCTTACAAAATGGCAAGAATTATAGAAGGCTTTGCAAATTATGAAGTAATAACAAAAGTAAATGATTGTATAAATATAAGAGTGTTTTAAATAATAACTATGGATTAATGCCACAAATGAATATATTAAATCTTCAAAGGAGAGATGAAATAAATGCCAGCATATGAATTATGAATTAAGAGTAATATAAAGACCAGTGCCTAATTAAATGGGCATACAGAGTCAATATTATAAGCTGAAACGTACAACTTTATAAAACTTTAATGAATTTAATACTATAAATAAACTAATAATCCAGAAGCGACGGATCAATTATATGAATGCTATTTTAAACTAGTTTAGGATGTATTTTAACTCCTGTGATGCAGAGACAAACCGGACATAAATATGGAAACAATTAAGTATTTCACAATATCTATGTTTACCAAGTTTAAAATGCAATAATGATCCAGTCCACTTATCCGAATATTAAAATATTTATAGAAATCAATAAAATATTTACAAAGGACACAACTTAATAATAATTTAAAAAGCTCTAATATGCACAAATAAAATAGATATGCTTACAGATTATGCCGGAAATAAAACTGCACTGGAGACACTCCTTACGGATGATCTATCCAATGTAGTTTAACTCCAGAATCGCATATAAATATATCTACTCAATAATCCAGAATTCACGGGCTTAGTTCAAAAATTCATTCTTCTGCCACTGAATAATATATCCAGGTATAATATTTTTGCTAATTTTTTACAACCGGCTCTGTTGGTCTCTCTATTTGAGTTTTCATCTTACATTTATATCTAATCTAGAGGGTGTCGGTTGCTTTCCCAAGCACCACACCTTTTCATAACAAATAACTAATATTTGTTAACTCAGAGTTGTCTCAAAATATGAGAACCGAATTTATAACTATAGCACCATTCTTATACAAAACACGGGCCCTTTTGTTAATAAAACAATTGGCATATAATAAACTCCCGTAATTTGAACAAGTTTTCATAGCTTCCGCTCCTATTATTTCTTTGTTCGGGCGTGTCTTCCTCCTGTGCGTATCTCCATTCACGTGCTGGTCACAGTATAATGCAAAAATCCTCAATATCGTGTATGGAAGATGCTTGACTGCAACTCTGGAGGAAAATTCATTCCATAACATCCTTGGTTTCAACCGAATCCTGATCTCTTCCTTCACTCCATAGCCTATGGAAGCACGGGAATCCTCAACATGCGCACTGGTCTGCTTCTTTTTATTCAAACACACTGGCTGCTTCAGATGCGCATCTTCATTTCCGTGTGTTGGTCATCATCTTCTCTGCGTGAGCACCTGTAACAAGCACAAAACATTATTAAATGTTGATAAATAAACCAAAGAAATGATTCGGCTGCTGGCGCTTATATCTTGGCATCGAACTTTTGATAATAGACATTCAGGAATCTTCAAACTTTAATCGCATCTGCCTTGAGGAAAATTATCGAATATATAAGATATTCTGATTCTGGTACTAAATCTCTGCCTGCGTGTTCTCACTATAACTCTCCATATCTACGGAAGGTAATATTGTCGCTTTTCTCTGTGCAATGTATTTGCTCCATTATACTTGATCATATATCCAAGCCGTCCTGTTGAGTCTAATTGCTGGAAACAACACTTGGTTCACTGTTGTTTTTATGATGCAATTAGGACCATAGTTTTGCCTGTGGATAACAATATAATGACTGGTGCTGCATTTGAGACTGCCAGTTCTCTGATCTCAACTATAAAATTGGATATATGTCTTTCATAACTGTACAATATAATGACCTTTGCAGGGAATCAGGACACACATTCAAAGTTTCTGGTGAAATATCTTACATTAGCCATTCATTTCAATCTCCACCTAACACATGATGCTCAAATATGTGGTTCCTTCATTCTATACTTATTAGTCTGCTGCTAAACATCATCTGCTGAGTCTGGAATATAATTTAAATAAACAGACTTTTATTTTCTTTGTAAAATACACAATTCCAGTATGCCTTGCATGTGAATATAAAACTCTAAATTCATCTTGCTGCAGAATTCCATATCCATTATAATATGCTGCCATTAATATAAAAAGCTGTATAACAGCAAAATAAAATTAGATTCTGGAAAGAAGACACACTAATCAATCATTATAGCATAAAATAAATAAACCATAAAATATGAATATCATTTCTAGTATGAAAAACTATTAGATGCAACAGTCTAGTTCTTAAGGAAAAATGATTAATAATTACAAAATAAAACAAAAATTAGAAAGGGATTAATTAAATGGTAATTAAATGGATGCTCTGATTTTAAAAAATCAGAGTTCCATCAGTGGCTCTTGTTGGGGACACAAGTTCTTTGCGAGCATGATGAGTATCCCAGCTATCTCTGGATAAAGCAGACCTACAAAAAGATAAAACAGAAACAACAATTAATCCATGCAATGAAAATTAAAAACTTGAATGAAAGTATGAAAAGAAAGATAGAAAAGAGAAAAAAGGAAACTCCCTGAATATCTTTATGAGAAGAATGGTTTTAAGTATTGCCCATGAACCGGAAAGTCTTGTATCCGATCATTGGTATCCTACAAAAAATAAGAATGCTCTCCTGCCTTTTCCAAAATAATGAATGGCCCTAACCACAAGGCCTCGAATTTACCATGTTTACCTCTTTCCTGATCTTTTGCATTCCATTTCAAAACCCAATCTCCTGGTCTGAAAGATCTGTCTCTAGCTTTCTTGTCATGGAGAAATTTCACCTGTTTTTGTTATTAATATTCTGTTCTTGTGCGCACCTTCTGATCTCATCAAGCTCAACCAGTGCATTTAACCTTTCTTCCATGAAGTCAATATCTTCTAACTGCTCATTCGTGATGAATTTATAAACTGGAAGTAAATTGTTTAAGGGTAACCTTGCTTCTTTGCCATATACCAAGTTGAAAGGAGAGAAACCAGTAGATTTTTTTACTGTGATCCTGTCAGCCCATAAAGCCAAATTCAATTTAGAATCCCAAGCACGCTTGTTATTATCCAACATCCTTCTGATAATCTTCAAAATGTTCTTATTGCTAGATTCGGCTTGTCTGTTTCCCTGGGGGTGGTAAGGAGATGAATACGATACAGTTATGCCATATTTCCCACAGAAATCAGAAAACTCTTTTGATCTGAAACACATGCCGTTATCCGCAATAATCTTTTTAGGGACTCCAAACCTGGTCATAATATTTTCCATCAAGAACTTAGTCACAACTTTGCTTGTGGATTGCCTAGTAGGTATGGCTTCCACCCACTTTGTGAAGTAATCGGTAGCCACTAAGATCCAATTGTGTCCTCCACTTGACTTATCGCTTATTTCTCCGATAAAATCAATTCCCCACATCTGGAAAGGTTCTTCTGTCTGTAAATTCCTAAGGGGAAGGACACCATCATATTTTAACTTTCCGGAGAACTTTTGACAAGCTTCGCATTTTCTCACATAAGTATAACAATCCTTAAAAATTTGTGGCCAATAGTACCCTGCATGTAGGACTTTGTGCTGTAGTTTTCGCTGAAAAATGACCACCACAAGATCCTTCATGCATTTCTTTAAGAACATTTTCAGCTTGATACATATCCAAACAGAAAAGTAAAACTCCATCTCTATTCTTCCAATATAGGTCACCCTGAATTAAAACATATTTTGCAGCTTGAAGTTTGATAGTTCTTTTTTGATTATCATTCAAGCTATCATTATACTTCATATGTTTCAAATAGTAAATTATATCACTATACCAAGGGCATCTCTCA
>MU223799.1:1038672-1050236 GCA_018584345.1 Thuja plicata
CACTAATCAATCATTATAGCATAAAATAAATAAACCATAAAATATGAATATCATTTCTAGTATGAAAAACTATTAGATGCAACAGTCTAGTTCTTAAGGAAAAATGATTAATAATTACAAAATAAAAACAAAAAGTAGAAAGGGATTAATTAAATGGTAATTAAATGGATGCTCTGATTTAAAAAAAATCAGAGTTCCATCAGGCAATACATAAGAATGAGCAATTATGTTCTCATCATGTTCATCTCACCCGCATTCAACATGCTGGCATCATCAATACACATGTCCAGTAAAGCATATCTTTTCATTAAGGCATGAGTACCTTCACAATCTGTAATTATAAGTTGTATTTTTGCTTACTCAGAATTTGGAGCATGGGATTTTTCATTTCTATCAATCAGCAACATGTACTCATATGGCAAACCGAGAGGACAAGTACTATCTCTGTTTTGTGAGAATTTATTCGCACAAGGAAAATTTCCATTCATATCTAATATGTCATGAAATTGTTAATCCCTATCAGTATGATGATTGTTCTCTGCCGCCAAGAGCTAATAAAGTACATGCAAGCATGTGGGATGCATTCATTTCTTTAAAGGGGCTGTATTCATTGGGAATTTAATTTGAGCTGTCTTTGTTATAAATCTCTTGATCTGGGCTTCTTTTCTTATTTCGACAAGTCTTCTTTTCAGCCAGTGCTCTCTATGACTAAAGGTAAGATGACATATCGTCCACTTTATACTGGGGTTTATATGTCAATTTGTAACTGAGAAAAGCCCATTTCTGGGAATTTTTTTGCAAAACAACTGAAGCTTGTTTTCAAATGGGAAACCTAGAGGGAGCTAGGAGCAATACGGTCAATCATTGGAGAAGAATTGCTGCTAGCTAGGGCACCGAGGTCCATTTACCCGTCTCAGTTACTTAGTGTGTTTTTATCTAATGTCTTTGATCTAATTCACGACATGAGTATGCTTAGCCGCATTGCCAAAATGTTTGTTAAGGAGGAATTTATCAATGGGAATAAACTAGAAGCTATACAGTTATATGACCTTTTTGATGGAGAAGCGTGGGTGGGCGAATTGTTTCCAACTTGATTTCTTGAAGAGAAACCGCTTTATGTCCATTTGTATGATGCATTTAAAATTTGTCTGCATACATATAATTGGAGAAGATTTGAAAGGGAGATAGCTCTTTTCCAAGAGGTAATTTCCCCTTTGGAAGATAAACGTTCTTCACATGTATTTTTTGCTCTGCATCGCCTTCTTTTAGTGACACCTCAATAGTCAAATCTTCAAGTGGCACAAACTCAAAATGGTGAACAAGGTCAGGGCTCTGGAACCCATGGATGCGGTCTAAACAATTCTCAGATTGCGAAGGACAAAGCAAAACGTGTAGAGGGAAGTGGTGAACCTTCCAAGTCACAGGGGTAAATAGTTTTATCTATGCAATTTTTTGACTTTAAAATGGTATATATCAGATAATATAATGGTGTCTGAAGTGTATAGTTTCTTTTGGTGGTATGCATCTGTAAATCTCTATAGATAGCTAGTTCCAGATCTCGGTTGTTTGTGAGATAGGCTTTTCTGACACTGGATGTCTCATTAGCGGATATAGTAGTCAAGCTCAGGGAGTTTGTTGTTGCTTTATGCAGCCATTTTGATGTAATCTAGGTAGTCTTCATAGTGGTATTTTGGATTGGTCTGAACATGGATTTTGCATTTTGGTTTTGCAAAACCAATTTTGGATACTTTTTGTATGGATGCATATGTAAGGGTCTGTTTATACTCTAAATGGATGCAGATGTGAAAATTTCAAAATATTAATAGTATATGTTTAGGCTGATGCCTTTTATCTAATAAAAGGAAATTAAGACAAGGATTTTCTTTTTGTTTTGCTTTCTTTAGGTTGTACGAAACATAAAAGTAGATGGTAGAGAAAAGTCAAAATCCTAGTTTGAAAATTAAATTTTATGACTGATTTTAAAACTTAGTCAAATATTTTTGCATAAATTTACAAAACTAACTAAAAAACAATTAATTTTTTTATTAAAATATAAATAGTGCTCTCGTAAATATCACTTGGTTTTTCTTATGTTAGGTCATATGAAGTGTAGAAGTAATTTGGATACACAAGATGAAATTGTAATTTGACTTCCAATTTTGAAATTGAAAACAAAGCTACAAGCCTATAAAGCAAAATAAATTTCAAAATTAAGAGTTGAGATTTAAAAATGAAATGAGAAATGGAGAAAGCAGCTTGATGCATTGAATTTAGAAAATGCTTTTCACTCTTCCGAGTCTTCTTGCTGATCTCACTTTTCCTCTCTTACTGCTCTCATTCTTTGCAATGTTCTCACTCTTGGCTTGCTACCTCTATTTCCAACTTTCAAGTTCAGTAGTCAATGAACTCTTTTGTGGTTTGGAATGTGGCTGAAATGTCTTTTTATAGTCTTTTGTGAGGCTTTGGGGGTGTGGATGACACACATTAGCCATTAGGGTTAGGGCTATGGGCACTAGAATCAAGATTGTTTATAATACATAAGAGACCTTTTCAGCACTCTTCTATAGGGAATGCATATGCATTTCTTGTTAGGGTCAAGGAATGCCACATAGTCTCCCAAACATCCATTTTGGAGATGTACCAAGAACATTCCCTCTTAGAGGGAAACATCTTAGAAAAGTCTTAGAAATAGTGGTGTTGATGGAGGGATGGTGGGGGAATGTCCTTATCGTGAAAACTTGTGTTTTCTTTCAGTGGGGTGGTGAGGGGCGGTGGGTAGGAGATGGCGATGGTGCCAATATCTTTTTTATCATTATATTGATATACCTGAATGATGCAGTCAAGGATGGAGAAACCTCAAAGAGATCAGTCCAACCCTTGCAGCCAACATACACAACGGAAGAAAACAAGACAAAATAGGTAAAAACAAGAGATTCGGCTTCTTATTATCATCGAAAATCATTTCCAACCGATTTGCAACATGCTGTTTCACATGCCAGTCATACATGCCAAGCACACAGGCTTGATTCACTCAAAACCTTCCAAATCCTACCCAAAAGCCAAATAATCTTATGAGATCATCTTGCTCCTTAGGAACAAGTCCATAAGCTTATAAAGCAATCACAATCATTGTTCGGCCTTGAAAAGATTACATTCCCCAAGAAATGAGTAAATACATTACACCCAAATAGGTCAAGACTCAAATCTTAAAGAAGAACCTCCAATGAAGGATTTAAGTGATGCAATCATATAACAAAGTCGGCCTCAAACGTAATAATGAGCTGGCATTATCGCGCTTGGAAAAACCAACCGGGAGATCGGGAAACCGATTGGAAAACACAATGATCAACCGAGAAATGAAGAATAGGACAAATACGTGAAGATTCTGCCATAACTTATGCATGATGAAACCAAATGAGCTGTGATAATAGGATAAGCTTCAGGATGAAGCTAAGAACACGTTACGATCGCAACCAAAAATAACAAGCACAGATCGACCGCCACTCAAAACACCAAAAACTGCCCAACTGGAACAGAACATAAAACAAACTAAAGGAAATTTTTTTGGTTGATGCAAGATTGCCAAGATACTAAGATGCTCTTGCATCAGACACCCCTGGTAAAATAAAATGTTCTATAAGAGAAACTTATGAACATTTGACAAGTCGTTGAACATAAATCCCATGCTTGTTTTGGATCCAATCCTCTTTATTTGCAACTCTCTGCCTCTGCACCTCTGCACTCTTTTCTGTTAGATCCATCAACTTACTCCTCTCTATACTCACTCTATCATACCTTCTATCAACACCAGATCTCAGATGACTACCTCTTCTCTTTTGCATAACCGATCTACCTCTATTACAAACCCTCATTTGTTCAGCAACCAATGTCACCTGTTGCTCCACTTTACCCTTCTTACAATCAGATACTAACTTGCCTTCATCAGATCTACCTGCAAGACCCTTCTTCTGTTCCACACCAACCTCTATAGTCCGCTTCTCTGAGCAATAACTCTTCACCATACTCAAATTCCTTGCACTTCCTCTTTCTGCTTCCTTCAAAGGAATTAGAGTAAACATTTCTCCATCCTTCTCTATTGTGACCAAATTTCTTCTGTAATCATGAATAGCTCCTCTGTCAAATTGCCAAGGTCTTCCCAATAGAATATGACAAGTACTCACGGACACCACCTCACATAATACTTCATCTCTGTAAGGTTCAATGCTGAAATTAAGCAAACATTGCTCTTTCACCTCCACCATATGACCATCTGAAAACCAACCTATCCCATAAGGACAAGGATGTTTAAGCCTCTTCAATCCAAGCTTCTACACCATCTCTTATGATACCAAGTTGTCAGTACTACCACTGTCCATAACAACTGTACAACATTTACCTCCTGATTTGCAAACAGTCCTAAACAAACTCTGCCTTTGTAAAGGTTCAACTTCCCTCTTACTCAACATTACTCTCCTAAGCATAAGAGACTCTCCTATCTCAGGTTTAGCTTCATTTTCCACAACTTCACCAGCAATTCGCTCCTCATGTGCCATAAGATTTGTTTACTCGTGTTCTTACTAGATCCTTCAGAACATTGAAAAGCCCTATGTCCTATGCCACCACATTTGAAACAAGTGTCCTTGAACTCCTTACTACCATTCCCTCTTCTAGGTATCTTCGGATCAGATTCAACTTCAATGGTTTGCTTCTCCTTGCCATTGGTGCTAACTTGCTTTTCTTTTCCTCTAAGGTTACCTTGTCTCCTCTTCAACTTATCTTCTGCCCTTAATGCATACTGATAAGCATCCTCAATAGTACTAATCCTCAACAGACTCAACTCATCCTGAATATTAAATCTCAGACCATTAGCATACCTAGCCATTTTCTCCTTAGATACCTCCTTGTGATTAGATCTGATAGTCATCTTATAGGACTCCTCTGTATATTCCTCCACACTCATGTCTTTCTACCTCAAATTCTGCAATTTCTTGAACAATTCTAATTCATAATCCTCAGCAACGAATTTAGCTTTTAACCCAGCAACCATCACCCTCCATCTAGTGATTTTTGTCTCACCAAGTTCTTCTCTATCTTTCTTCAATTCCTTCAACCATAGGGCAGCATGACCCTTCAACTTAGTCTGTGCTAACCTAACCCTCTGTGGATCTCTGATATCTTCAAACTCAAATTAATCTTCTAACTCTCCAATCCAGTCTATCAAATCCTCAAGATGCAATGAACATCTGAAAGTAGAAACATCCATCTAATGACCTTTACTTGTGCCACAACTCTCAACAATCTCTCCTCGTCTGTAGGGATCTCAACATCTACAGTCTCAAGATCTTCAACAACCTCCTCAGATTCTTCTTTAGTCTCAAGATTCTTCCTCAATCTAGTCAACACACTTATGTTCTCATTCCTCTTCTCCACTCTAAAGTCTTCCATCATTTTCTCTCGCCTTCTAGGGTTCGTTCTTCTAGGGGCATCTTTCAATCCTCAGGTGCAACTGTTTCTCCAACCGGTAATCTATCACAAGATGCTTCTCCAACCGGTAATCTATCAGACACACATGCAACCTCCTCCAATCGGTATGCCTTCAACACTCACAACCAACAACAAAAACAAACCCTTCCTAGCCACCTTGTACAAGTCCTCTGCGATTGCAAATCAGATCTACACTCTGCCACCTCACGATCAACAGGTCTAGGGCTTCACAAGTTAGGAATTCGGATCCGCAAACACAAGAATCTCCACCTTATTCAACCTCAATCCTGTTCATCCTTCAACCTTGCTCTGATACCACATGATGCAGTCAAGGATGGAGAAACCTCAAGGAGATTGGTCCAACCCTTGCAACCAACATACACAACGGAAGAAAACAAGACAAAATAGGTAAAAACAAGAGATTCAGCTTCTTATTATCATCGAAAATTGTTTACAACAGTACTGCAACATGATGTTTCACATGCCTGTCATACATGCCAAGCACACAGGCCTTATTACACTCAAAACCTTCCAATTCCTATCTAAGCCAACTAATCTTATGAGATCATCCTGCTCCTTAGGAACAAGTCCATAAGCTTATAAAGCAATTACAATCATCGGTCGGCCTTGAAAAGATTACATTCCCCAAGAAATGAGTAAATATATTACACCCAAATAGGCCAGGACTCAAATCTTAAAGAACAACCTCCAATGAAAGATTTAAGTGATGCGATCATATAAAAAAGTCAGCCTCAAACGTAATAATGAGCTGGTTGGAAGGGTTGGACCAATCTCCTTGAGGTTTCTCTATCCTTGACTGCATCATGCGGTATCAGAGCGAGGTTGAAGGATGAACAAGATTGAGGTTGAATAAGGTGGAGATTCTTGTGTTTGCGGATCCGAATTCCTAACTTGTGAAGCCCTAGACCTGTTGATCGCGCTCGAAAAAACCAACTGGAAGATCGGGAAATGAAGAATAGGACAGATACGCGAAGAATCTGCCATAACTTATACGCGATGAAACCAAATGAGTTGCGATCATAGGATAAGCTTCAGGATGAAGCTAAGAACAAGCTGTCACGATCGCAACCAAAAATAACAAGCACAGATCGACCGCTAGTCAAAACACCAAAAACTGCCCAAATGGAACAGAACATATAACAAACTAAAGGAAATCTTTTTAGTTGATGCAAGATTGCCAAGATCCTAAGATGCTCCTGCATCATTGAATGTGGTTTCTCAAGAGCATCTTTGTACTGTGCTTATCTCTTCATTGATGACACAATGGAAACTTATTTTCCTTTCAAGGCTGTCCTCAATAAATGCACACCAAGAGCATTGAGAGATTGATGGTGCCAATAGGTTGATATTCTATTGTTTTGATGAATTTGAATGTGGCTTCACATAAACTTCCTTTAAATGTGCCCATCTCTTCATTTATAACTCAACACACTTGTTTTTCGTTGACAGAGATACAACAAGAGTACTTGTGAGATTCAATTTTTTTCTTCTTGTAACCTTTAGATAACATCTCCAATGGCTGCATTATTGGATATCTTTGGGGACGTGATCAAGTCTTAAAAATTTAGTGAATATGTAATGTCCCTTCCTTAGACTGTTCAATAGATGGCAGATGGTTGACCTATTACCTGAGTTCCCGTAGGTCAACGGTATGGATAGGGGACTCATTCAAAGGTTCGTGGAGCTATGCAAGAGCTTTGTGAGCCGTTTTGAGCTGTTTTGTACAGTTTCTTAGATTTTAGAAGGGACCCCTACTTTTTAGGTATTGATTGAGATTTTTTGACCGGAATGCGTTAGAGGACCTCCAGGATCATTTTAGAGACTTTGGTTGCAGTTCCTATTTTTAGTGAGGATCTCTATTTTATAGTAGAGACTGTCAGTTGGCTTACAACGTTCAAGAATCATCCATGGAGAGGTGGCTTCAGTCAGATTTCAGTTCTAACTCCAGATGAGCATTTATGAATAAATTGGGAAATATTAAAATATTTCTTAAGTTGGATTAATTAAAATAATAATAAAGTGAATTTATATAATCCCTTAATATTATAATAAAATATAATAAGGCCATTGGCAAAATCATCCTAGGGAGTAAAGTTATAAGTTGTTTATAAAAAGGGGCCAATGCTAATAATGAAGAATAATGCCTTGAGGTTCGAACTATAGGAGGATTAAATTTTAATTAAAGTCATTAAAAATAAAAGTAATAAAACCCTAAAAGTTTGAACTAGATGGAGGGAAGAGAAAATGAGTTAAAAAGAATTTGGGACAGCCATTTTTCATTCATTCAAGTTATTATTTTCATCGGCATTTTGGATTTGAGGGCTGGAGCCAGTTGGAGCAGCAGATCAGATTCTTTGAGGACGAAAACATTTGAAGAAAGTGTGAATTGGATGAAAACCCAATTTATAGTTGAGGAAGATCTACACAGGGTCTTCATTAGAGCATTATTGGAGCATTCTCAGAAGTGAGTTTGCAGATCAGATTGAAAGAGATAAATATTGTTTATCATAATTGCAGATCAGGGTAATTGCAGCAGAATTATGGTATTACAGGCAATCCTTTCTTAGCTGTACAACAGCATTGATTGATAGGGATTACAATTGGCAATGATTTTAGAGGGAATCATCATTAAATCAGATTGGATTGGGCAGAATTGATACTCCAAGTTGCAGATCAGTGGGTTGGACAATACATTTAATCATTTCACGAGCATTTAGAGCCTGCCGTACAGCCCAGGCAGAGACCACATCCCTCCTCTAGCTGCACGCCAAGTACAGGAGCTGCAGATCGCATAACAATCAGAATTCTTCTCTGTGCGTCTTTGTCAGTTTGGAGGCAGCATTAGGAAGTTCACAGGACAAGACAAACTGACCTCTGATTTGCTGTGTACAGATCCGTTTTATATATTGCCCTAGTATGGTTCTGAAAGTAATTGTTTGAGTGCAATAAAATAAAAAATTCAATCTTCATTTGGAGTTTGTTCTTGCTGTTATTTATTTCAAGTATTTCTTTCAGATTCTTAAGCATTGCATTTATATTATAAAAAAATCATTAAAAAATCAGGAATATTAAAAAAGCACAAAAAAAATCATATATTGCAAAAAACAAAATATTAGACTACCTTCCTAAAAATGCTGGACAAAGACAAGAAGTCTGACAAACAATCAGCTATTTGCATTAGAATTCCTATTGGGGATCTTACAGCATAACTGGAGAAGTATAATAGTCGTGGGAATCTAGCCAAATTTTGAATAACACAGTTCATTGAAGTCTACCCAATGCTTGGATAAGTATAATAATATTTGGAAATCTAGCCTGTCAGTAAATTTGTAATATAATTTTCGTAGTGAATACCAAGGTTTTTAAAATAGTTGGTACATGTGCTTATGTTTGCCTTGATATCATAATGTAAACTTATTTTTTCCTCCATGGCTGTCCTCAACAGATGTACAACTAAGTTAATCGTTTGGATTTTGGATTGGGGTTCTAGTTTGGCAGTTTGCTGATTTTTTTCGTTGGCTTTGCTACATCTGTGTTGGGGCATACCACAATTTTACACAAAATTGCAATTTTAGGCTTAGGGTCTGTTTATTACTTTTCTTGCTTTTCAATAAAAGTGACATGTTTTTTGTTGTGGGGCTGGCTTTTTTTGGATTCTCCCAAGGTTCTGCTCGGGTTTGTGAGATAGCCCCAGGTATGTAATAGATGTACCCAGGGTGAATCCAAAGCCCTGGGCAGAGCCCTGTCCAAACCCAGCCCGTACCTTGACTGAGATCAGACCCCATTTCAGATTGGCCTTTTTATGTGTTTGATTTTCAGAGAACCTGGTAGCACAGAGGTACAACAAGAATTCATGTTTTGTGGTTGTAACCTTTATGTTACATCTTCCTTGGCTGCATTATTGACTTCAATATGAACAAGGTTATCGTGGACTTACCACTCAACCTTTTCGGCCTTCCAAAATGCTAGTATAGTTGAATTCAGTCTTTGAAATTTCCTTGTAAATCTTTAACCAATATTGCTCAACCATTACTTAGAGCTAGGAGTATCTGAAATTGTGAATCTTATGCTTTGTAGTGGATGGGATTGATCTATTTATTACAAATGCTAGGAAAGGTAATTATGCTTTCACTTGATCTGTGGCATTGTTTCAATTACAAGGGTGGTTCATGCCAATTACTACTATTATATCTTATGTTTATTGTTATACTCCAATTTTAATTGTGGTATTTTCTCTTTGTGCATGAACTTCACCAATTGTTTTATGTAATTATGTTCAGAGCTCTGTTCAGTTGATCCTTGTTAATGAATGTGCTTTGTTATATCAACTTGATTTCTATTGTTAACTTCCACATTCTTTTCTCTGTTCTCAAAGTATGTTATCATAATTTTCTTGGTTCTATGTCAAGAAGAAAACATCGACAAATATAAAATGGCAAGAAGAAAACATTGACGGATGTATCTTTTATTCTGTTGTTCAGGTAGAAATGATTCTTCAAGCATTCGAGTATGAAAGTGGTACTTTTTTAACTCCTCATTTAAGAAAGATGTTGATTTTTGGAAGATAGTTTTATTTACAACATTTAAACTATACTTATTCTTATAAAGTAAATTGGATAGGTGCATCCATAAGTTATCATATTTAGTTCTGTTTTTTTCTCAAATGTGTCACCTTCAAATTTCCTAGGATATTTAATCTGCACTAGACTTTTCTAAAGACAAATAGGAAATCTGATAGAGATATTGGCTTTTTAATTATAAGAACGTGAAATTTTTGAGAAACTCTACTTAAAAGTCGACAATAAATATCAAAGTATATTAATTCAATCTGAAAATTTCTCATATCCAATGGTGGGCGTGGTTAAGTATATGAGGCTTTAAAGTGGGTGCAAATGTCAAAAGAGAAGGCATCAACTACGAAGAAACCTATGCTCCTACAACAAAGATGAGCACCATCCGATTATTTCTAGCTAGGGCAACTCAATTTGGCTCGACAGTCCATTAAATGGATGTCAAGGGTGCCTTCCTCAATGGAAATTTATAAGAAGTGTACATATCTGAACCTCAAGGTTATCAAATTATAGTAAAGGAGAATCTTGTATGTAGATTGAAGAAAACGTATGACTTGAATTAGGCACCGGAAATTGATAGATATTTGGTTGAACATGGATTCTAGCAGTCCTGAATTTTTTTTTAATGTCAAAAGCATTGATAATGATATTGTTTTTCTAGTCATTTATGAAGATGACATCATTATTATAGGTAATGAGGCACACACAAGTGAAAATATCAAATCAGATATGAGTATAGCTTTTGACATGACTATTTTTGTATACGTATAGACTTAGATACCGATGCGCCCTGTTTTCGCTCTGATGCGGATGCGGGTGCGCATGGATGCTGATGCTGGAACGGGTGCTGCCTGGGTGCTGTCTGGAAGCGCATCCCAGGCGCCCGGATTCAGAAGCATCCACAGGCATCCGGGCGCCTGGGATGTGCTTCCGGATGGCACCCACAGGGCATGCGGGCGCATCCGGGCTAAAAACGCCCAGAAAAATTTAAAAAAAGCATTTTTCATTGTTTTTTTTAAATTTTTGCCACTTAAACAACAATTAAACATGTGTAGAATAGATTATTTTAATCTATTTTTCCCTTCTAAACCCTAAAACGACCCTAAAAGAGGTCTTCCAAACTTTCCTTATCAATTTGTTTTGCAGCAGACATCTGTTTTCATTTTCTCTCCATTTTTGCTTGTTGAAGGCAAATTGATTCTTGCTGAAAGAGATCGATCGCAGGGCAAGGGATTGCTTCCACAAAGACGTTTTCTTAATCTAAGATAAGCATTTGATCCTATTCTTGAGTCTTTTAATGGATTTTTTTGTGATTTTGATGAATTTTTTCAAGTTTGGGAAGAAATTTTCCAAGTTTTTTTAATTTTTTTTTTTTAAAAAGAAGTAAAGAAGCAAGATTAGCTATCCATTTTAGTCTTTTTGTATCATGTTTTTGCACTTGTTTGGTGGATGTTCATAGTTGTTTTCTAATTTAAGTTTATTTAATTT
>MU223799.1:1052650-1063595 GCA_018584345.1 Thuja plicata
GGTGCATCTAGCACCAGTGGAACCGCTTTAGCTTCAAATGATCTTGAACTTGCAGCACATGGAGATGATGAGAATGTGGATTTTCTTGAGAATCCTTATGATTCTGGATCTGATTACTGAATCTTGACTCTTGAACATTGAATCATGAACTAAGTTTTGGTTTTGTAGTTCAAATTACATTTGAATCTTGAACATAACTGATTCAAATTAGTTATTAATATTGAACTTATTTCAATTTGTTGTCACGTCTTTGAAGTTTTAAGTTTTTAACTTTAAGTTGAAGTGTTGAACTATCAAGTATCATACTATCATATTCATTATCAATATCAAATGATTTATTTTTGTATCTTTCTTGCATTTCTTTGCATATATAATGTATTATACTATTTATATATATATATTTTTAAAAATATATATACATATATATAAAAACGCATCCGCATCCCCCCCAAAAAAAATTTCCCGCATCCGCGCACCCGCATCCCGCATCCGCATCGGTACCCGCACCCGAATCGGTAACTAAGCGTATAGAAGTTTGGCAAACCAAATCAAATATGCTAAGAGTTTGTTTGACAAATTTGGAATGATAGATTGCAAAATCTCATCAACACGTATGAAAAAGGCTGAAACTTTCAACCAAAACTTACTCTTAGACAATCAATGAGTCAACTTATAGGCAACTAGAGGGGGGGTTAATATATCTTATAGCCACTATAGTTGACTTGAGCTATTATGTGAGTTTCATTTCTAGATACATGACAACACGCAGAGTAGAACATAGGAATTTAGCAAAGAGGGTATTGAGATTTGTAAAAGGGAAAGTTGACTTTGGGATATTATACAATAGAAACAAAGATCTTATGTTGTTCAGGTTTAATGGTTCAAATGATAGAAAATCCACTTGTGGTTATATTTTCAACCTTGGCACACATTCAATCACATGGACTAGCAAGAAACAATAGGTAGTAGCCCTATCATCGATAGATGCTTGTAAAGAGCCTGCCTGGCTCTATCCCGGATTTAACTTGCAAAGTTTTATTTATTTTGAAATTGCCATACAAATAACAAATAAATTTGAAATAATTACTGCAAACCATAAATCGCTAACTCTGAAATTCTCTTATTGAATTCAATTAATGAAACCATCTAGACAGGAAATGAAACGTTACATTAATTGCAAAGCATTTAATATGAATTAAAACCTGTACTTCCTCCCACGTCTTTATTGGACTAGCCGTGGCTCAGGCTGGAATGGTGGCGGCTGATAATAAGCGGCAATGGCTGATAACAAGGCCCACGTTTCAGCAAAGTAACGTGAACAAATGCCAAATAATGGTGTCCAACATAACCGTAGCTAATTTACTTCCTTCCCTCCAATGGGCGTAGATGTATCAATTCTGAAATCATTCACAATTCACCAACATTTGTCGCTGATTCAAAGTGCCATAAACAACCAAGAAATTTACCATTTCTTGCTGTAGAATTCGGACAAACCCTTATCTCCAAGCCTTCACAAAATCGAACCAAAACAAGAATGAATAATAACATAAAGAATTTGATTTCATCCAAGCCTTTATAATGCCCTCATAACAAATCGAACCCTATCTTCTCCAAGACACTTTTCACTTACATAAAGACTATGCTTTATGTGCACATTTGAAATATAATAAACTATTTTATTTCTTTCCACTTTAATGATGAAAAAGACCCTTTCATTAAAATAACCATATTCTGACACATAAGGTCCCTGTTTTATGAGCTCAGGATTTAAAACTTCTTGACTTGGTTCCAACGAGCTATAACACTAAGATGCCCAAAATACAATCCCAATAAAAATAGCAACCCTAGCTGATTTAATTAAATAATAATCATAATTCACCCGTCTTGCGAAAATAACTGAGGAAGCATCAGAATCAAAATCTGACATCACTGGAGTGATCCTAATGATGAAATATGGTGACTTACTAAAATAGACGCTCCCTCCAAGAATCTTGGAGCCCAAACCGGAAGCTGCAAATAAAATCTGAGAGCATCATATAACTCCTCTAAATCATCTGAGCTCCATGGAACCATCAATTGACTTACTATAAATAGTAAGTCCCTCAAAACGGGACCAAAACCCACAACAGGGTCCTCTAATCACCAGTATTAGCCCACAAGGACCTAGTGATAGGCTAAATCCACTAACTCCAATGATGAAATCACCTGCAAACTCCTGTGATGAAATCACCATTCATTGAGCCAACCAAAACAAACTCTCACCATGCCAACCATAGTGACCCACACAATTTGCAGTGCCAAACCTATCACTACTTAGATCCTAGTAGAGGTGAAACTCACGGCCATCCATAACAAGAAAAAATGGATATCCAAAACCATCTAACAAACTAGAGCTCCCTGCACACCCTGCTGATCTGCCCTGTGTACTCTCGTTATCCAGATATCCATCCATTGTAATACCATCCTGAATGTACTGACCCTACTAGACACCTCCTGCTAACTTGCAATAACCAACCCCATCAACTACAGATGGAGTAAACCCATCCCAAAAAGGATGATACAACCTTGGAGCCAACCCACACCGACGCGCAAACAAATCCTCAACCGGTGGGTCAAAAGAGAAATGATGAGCACTCCTCACAATGTAATCATGGTGAAATGCTCCAATCCCTATCAAAGGCTCATCAAAATCAAACCACGAATGAAGAGATGGCCCCAATCTTTGACTCCAAATAACTGGTTGGGGAGGATCCTGGGTAACCCTCTCAGCAAACCCAACCAAAAAATCCCTGGGAGGAAGCATTGTAGTCAAGGTATCTACAATTCTCCCCACTAAAAGTTGAATACAGCAAGAACCTCGCATAATTTAACCCCCGAAAGGTCCCTCCTGCAAAACCGGACTCTCAAGCAAGTATTCCATGAACGACTCCGTGTAGTAGAAATTATAAGAAGCAACATCAACCTGCTCCCCTGCAATTCATAGTTGATTCCTCTGAACCTGTGGCACTACCAATTGACTATCACTATCAAATGTATGAAAATGAGGAATTTGCTTCCAACAGAAGGAAACAAATCATCACGAGCTCGCCTCCAAAGCAGATGATGCCCTGTCCAAGTCTTGTGAATCAAAGGGAGTACTGTCAGAAATTGGCACACAACTCTCCTATGAATCTGATCTTGCTACCTCAGGACTCTCGACAACCTGATCTGTATCATCTGCCATCATGCTAACAACTGGAGAACCTGATACCACAAAACCCTCTCTGCTATCCTCCACTGATGCGGTCACCTTGTCTGCATCTACTACATCTGCCTCAAGGATGGTTGTAACTGTATCCCCAACACATCCATCACTACCAATTGTGGAAGCTGACTCACCACCAACCACTATTATATGCAAGTGAACTGGATCTACGACTGGCAAAGTCAGAATCCACTCCAACTCCATAGTCACCTTAGCTAAACATCCTTGCGACTCCTGGAGAGCCAACAGAGTGCCCTCTAAAGCCTTAGACATCGCTATGAGCTCCTGAGTAAGCTCACTCACCTTCTCTCTGTCCATCAGTGCCTCATATGTCGTACTCCCCCACTCAACTAGGTGATCTCGATCGGCTACCAACTGTAAATAGTCTTATCTCAAAATCCTGATAGCCTCTCGCAAGGAATGAATCTCTGTCAAGGAAAGGTAACCACCACTGTGCTCATCTGCCATAGGAGCACCCCAGCCATTAACAGCCAACAACTGACTAGCGACATCGAAATGCTCGAGAGTAGAAGTAATGTCTCTCTCACCGACTCTCAACTGGCTAGTCACATGATGACTACACAACGGGTCTCCTGGGTACAATATCAAGTACATTGTCCATACTATGGAAGGAAGTTGTATCCAACGAACTACCCTCAAGATCACCGTATCTCTGTGTACTGACATCCGATCACACATCTACGAACTGAGTACTGACATTAGACTCATCCTCATCTACCCTCGAGGAAGCTGCTGTTGAATCTGACTCATCACAGTCCTCAGCTACCTCGTCCTCTGTAACCACATGACAATCTAGATCCTGGGTCCCATCCTCACTCACTAACAACTCAGAGTCCTCCCCATGGTCTGATAAATCAAGCATGACTCGTTGCAAGTAGAGTCATCATCATGAGTCACCGAGGAAGTAACCTCATATTCAGCCTCCTCATGTGCGCTATCAACCTCACACATGACCACCAACGAGGTATCACAACTGGGTACCTCTACAAACACCTCAACTGAAGGAGTGGAAGCACTGGCTGAAACAAACTCCTGCCACACATATGCTTCCCAATCCTCATCCGTGAGTCCCTGTAGGAAAGGATCCTGAGACCCACCACCACCAAATGACAATGCTGAGTCAACACCCAATGTCGGATATAAAAAACCAAACACACTGCAGCCCACATCATCCTCACGCTCAACATCCGTGGTATCCACAATCCTAATATCAACATCGTCTATCTGAGACCCCTCTGCTATCTATGGCTGCATACATGACTCTAGGTCATCATATGAATCATCTACACTGTGGCATGAACCTATGTCACCTGACTCGTCTGTAACACTCCAATCCTGAGTGTCATCACTGGGTAGCTCCATGCTCACATCCTCAATACAGGAAAAGACTGCAGTCTCCTATATTGACTCCACACTTCGACAACTATCATAAACATCAAAGCTGTCAAAGCTCAAATACTCTTCACAGTCCTCAAAAATAACACCATCATCCAAGGTGTCAGAATCCATAGTGGTATCTACAACATCCTCTACTTTCCCCTATCCACGACATTAGCGACAGGCTCACATAAAGAACTGTTGTCCAGAAACTCAGATCCTGTATCGCTGGTACTACTACCAATTGATGTAAAACTACCATCAATGGCAGTGGACATGCCACTAGTCTGATTCCTGTCACTAACTTTGGTAGGCTCAAGATGTTGAAACTTAGTACCACTAGCTGCCAACAAGACAGGCGCATCCACATGTCCCTGCAAAAACCCTCCTCCCTTAGGTGTGCAAATAGGACTAGTGGTTGATCCACTAAGCACAGGAACATCTCCACCATAATCCGCGGCTGCTGAAAACTCAACATGGAGATTTCTGGATGTCTCACCTGTAAACAACTCACGTCCCTCCTCATATCTTCCCCGTGAAGAGGACCTATTGAACGAAGAAACTGAGTAGTTTGTTGCTTTATCGACAGTTGCAGGATCTAAAAATGACGCATTTAATCTTTCCAGTGTTTGCCTTCGTTTCTCCATATCCTTAACTAAGGCATTTGTTTGCTTTCTCAACTCAGATAAACTGTCTAATTCGTTCCCATGTTTTCCAAATTTCCTGTATCTGTCCATGACTGCAATTAAAGCAAGAGTGCTGATCACTCTAGTCAAACAAATAAGCCCAATAAATTCCACCCCGTAGGATGGCAGGGAACCGCTTTGATACCACTGTAAAGAGCCTGCCTGGCTCTATCCCGGATTTAACTTGCAAAGTTTTATATATTTTGAAATTGCCATATAAATAACAAATAATTTGAAATAACTACTGCAAACCATAAATCGCTAACTCTGAAATTCTCTTATTGAATTCAATTAACGAAACCATGTAGATAGGAAATGAAACGTTACATTCATTGCAAAGCATTTAATATGAATTAAAACCTGTAATTCCTCCCACGTCTTTACTGGACTAGCTGCGGCTCAGGCTGGAATGGTGGCAGTGATAATAAGTGGCAACGACTGATAACAAGGCCCACTTTTCAGCAAAGTAATGTGAACAATTCCCAAACAATGGTGTCCAGCATAACCATAGCTAATTTACTTCCTTCCCTCCAATGGGCGTAGATGTATCAATTATGAAACCATTCACAATTCACCAGAATTTGTTGCTGATTCAAAGTGCCATAAACAACCAAGAGATTTTAATGAAAAAGACCCTTTCATTAAAATAACCATATTCTGACACATAAGGTCCCTGTTTTATGAGCTCAGGATTTAAAACTTCTCGACCCGGTTCCAACGAGCTATAACACTAAGATGCCCAAAATACAATCCCAATAAAAATAGCAACCCTAGGCAATTTAATTAAATAATAATCATAATTCACCTGTCTTGCGAAAACAACTGAGGAAGCATTAGAATCAAAATCTGACATCACAGGAGTGATCCTGATGATGAAATGTGATGAATGAACCTGACTTACTAAAAATAGACGCTCCCTCCAAGAATCTTGGAGCCCAAACCGGAAGCCGCAAATAAAATCTGAGAGCATCATATAACTCCTCTAAATCATCTGAGCTCCATGGAACCATCGGTTGACTTACTACAAATAGTAAGTCCCTCAAAACGGGACCAATACCCACAACAGGGTCCTCTAATCACCAGTATTAGCCTACAAGGACCCAATGATAGGCTAAATCCACTAACTCCAATGCTCGCTCAAAATGGGGACATTACAATGCTGAATATTGGGGAGCAATAAAAGGTAGCATGGTCTGAAGGATACTTTCCAACATGAAGAGGCCTTAAGCAAAGTCTTCTCCCTTGTTCTATGGCAATCAAGGGGTAGTAAAAGCGAAGAATCTACTTTTTAGCAAGTGTTCCAAACATGTAGAACTTCATTTCCATTTCATCAAACAACTTGAAGAAGATGATTTGGTTAATTTGCAGTATTGTTCTTTCAAGGATCAATCTGTAGACATTCTTACAAAGTCTTTGAGTCTTGACAAATTTGTAAAATATTGGAATAAGCTTGGTGTAGTTATGAATTGACCATTAAGGGGAGTATTGAAGTAATGTTTTTTTATAATGGTCAATGAACTTTTAGGATAGACTTTAGGAATTTTCTTTATTATTTTTGTTTTATTAGTTGTTAGTCTTCTCCTCTTAGTTGAAAGTGTTTCTAACCTTATTTAGTGATGCTCTTACTCCTTTGTATAAGATCTAATATCTTGATAATCATTCTATGTTTAATTATCATAATATAGGCATGGTTACGAATCCCCAAAATTTCTAAGACCTATGGGATATTGAGAAACAATACCAAGATTTTGTGCTGTACCAAATATAGTAGGAAATATATACACTCCCCCAAGTTCTTGAGATGTGGACAACATGGGATGGGGGGACATATTTTCCTACTAGTCTTTTTTAGGCCACTTTTTAGGGGATGAACATGATGAAAGGGAAAACCTCAAAATATAAGGAAATTTCAATTATTCATATGATAACATCAATAAGGCACTTGCCATAAACATTGTATAAACTACATAAGATTATGCAAATTAAGATTTCACGTGGGACTTGACAAACAAGTTATCAAAATTTAATTATTTACATTGTCAATCTGCATATATATTATATAAAATAATATAACAAAATGCCCCAAGGGCCTAAGTTAGGGGACGATGAGGGGTGGAGAAAATACATATTGTACTTGAAAAAATAGTTATAAAAATATATGCCAATAATGAGTTTAAGAACTGTAAATGAAAATTTGCCACACTATGTAAAGTTTACATTAATAAACATAAAAAACAGCTTGAAGGGGCAGCGTAGTTGGTTTAGGGCATTGGGTTCGTCCCATATATGTCCTGAGATTGATTCTCTTTGCTTTGGGTTATATGGTAGTTGGTTCGTTCAGGCCGGGCCGCTACTTCCAATGGACTAGTCTTGCCTGAGCTCGCCTCCTCCCCCAAAACCTTGGCAAGGGTGGTTGAGATCATTGGGTTGTGTCGAGGGGATACCATTGGGTGATAAAATTAACTAAAAAACAAACATAAAAAACATGAAAATGATTGCATTGAATTTTGAACATTAACAATGGCGGGCATAGTTTTGGAGCTTTCAGAGCAAAGTGCAAACCGAGAATAAGTATAGGAATTGCAAATGAAACTTTGGCACATTAAGTGAAGCTTAAAGTTTTAAACAAATAAACATAAAAAAGCATGGAAATGATTTCATAAACAATAAGAATGGTGGGTGTACGTTTGGGGTCAAGGGGCAGTGCTCCTTGTGGGGTGTCTAGGAGCATAGCCCCCAGTGGAGTCGGGGGGTAGTGCCCCTTGCAGGGATTAGGGGATAAAGCCCCTGACAAGGTCAGGTCAAAAGGGGCAGCACCCCTTATAGGAGTTCGAGGAAAAATCCCCTCGCAGCGTTGACAAGAAGGATCCCTCTTGAGCTCAACAAATAAGGCCACCAAAATCTCACAAACCTTCATTACAAATGTTATTTTCACAAAATCTTCACCAATTTTTTCTTAAGGACCGAGTTTCTAAGTGGGAGCTATATTAGACTTCTAGGTGCCCTCGGGACAGTTAGGGGTCTCACATACGGGGACATCCCATCGTCCGCAAGCCATCCTAGGTGAATTGGTGGTAGTGTCAGTTTCATGGTGGGACATACCCGCCTCATCCCCAAAATGGGAGGAAAATAGGGGTAGATGCGTCCCCGTGTTTCAATGCAAAAGCTACAAGTTTTAACTAGAAAACCTCAAAATTAGAAAAATATAAGCTTTTCCCTAGTCATCATTTGTTAATACTATTTTAGAAGGTTTGAGTTTGAGCCATTGCTAGTATTAAGAGACTACTACCTCATCCAATGGAAATCGATCCGATCCCTCACATGTCTCCTCATCAATCTATATATCATCTTTGAGATCAAGATTCCATTGTGCAATTGGAGTGTGACAATAGTCAAGAGTTTGTTGACCTTGTAGCCTTTGTTGGGAAATATAAAGGGTCAAGACTCAATACCAAAGATTGTAAAGATTGATCTCTCTCCAATAAACCAATCAAAGGATGAGAGATAAGGCTTGGACAACCACAACACAGAAATCTGAAACCATTATGCAAATTTGAAAATGAAGTTGCCTTAATGTGGAACACTATGCTTAGATCTTTCTTAATGGTGCTGAAAATCAGCCCACATATCATGCTTAACAACCCTATCTTATATGAACTTATAACACTGATAAATAAAGAATAACATCACCATATGATAGGAGCAATGAGGCATAAATCAGTAACATAAGTACACCACATAACATAGGATTAATGTGGAGAAACCCTCGTGGGAAAAAACTCTGCCAAGAATAGAGGCCAAGTATGCATTATCAACAGTAAATGTGGTTACAACACATTCACTTCCATTCTCCTCTTTGCCTCCACCATGGCTACACCTATGTACTTGTGAACAACCTCCTTATGCCTACCACTTTTGTCCTCGTTCCTACATATTAACTCTATATTCAACTGTTTTTCATTTCATTGTGCATTCTACATCAAAAGAGCTCAATTTATAGAATGGCAAGCGCTCTAAAATCACCATTAAATGTGTCCAAAGAAGGCTCTTCATTCTAAATGATCACAGTCCTTGGATAAACTCCACGAAAGCTAAAAGGGCACTGATTTTGGATCCAATTCTTGGCCTCCAACTTTGGCACCCAATCTTGCAAGATAAACATTACACTTGTAAGAACCCCAACGGGTGCTAACTTCACCACTGTAATATCCTTTGTGTTTCTACTCTTAAATTTTCAGTTTTGTGTCATGCATTTCGTCAAACAGTTGGTGTGCAAAGTTTGGACTGACATTTCTAAGTTTTTGTGCCACAAACACAGTACAAATTACAAGTAACTTTCATCGAAATTCTGTCAAACACTTGTATGGCAATAGTAATCTGATATATTCACTTGGAATAAGAAGGCATGAACTCAAACACTTAGTACTTGTGTGTAACTTCACCAAATGATAAATCTTTATACTTAAGCATTTTAACGAACACTTGGCATGCAACATGGACACGGTCAATTCATCAAACACTTGCCATGCAATTTATCATTTAGTATTAATGGAAAATTACAATGTTGTAATAAACATGAATTCCCAACCATATATGCAACCATTAGAATCTGAAACATATTGCCGCTAAACATCAAATTGCAAATATTTATATTGACAATTCATGCATCTATAATTATTGAATGCAAAACACTGGAACCTGTAGCTGACTACTGGACTTTTGTTTGTCAACGAAAATGGACGCAGCTGTCCTAGTAATTGACGCCAAGGCTGGGAAAAGAAAGGGAAAACACCCAGCTATCAAAACGTGCCACCAATGGCTCAAGACGTCACCTCTCCTATGGCTAACGTGGCCTCTAAATGACATGTGGCCTCACTAGAACTTCAAATGCTGACCTCTGTGAGAGCTGCGATCTGCATTATTGAGAACCTTCAACCTCTACAAACCATAGTAACGAGAATCGCCACTGAATCGCCGGAATCGCCGGTTCAGTGATTCGGTTCACCCTCCCCGTTTTTTTTGGAGCCTGTGAATCAGATCAGCGGTTTTTTGTCATGAATTGCCTGAACCACATGCGTGAACCGGCATGAATCAGCAATTAAGAAAATTCAAATAAAAGATATGTCTCTTATGTATGAAACTAATATAGAAGATAAGATATGTATGAAAATAAATGTTCATGGCAAGGTGCGATTTGGAAAGATATGTCTCTTAATGACCAATGGATGCAACTATCCAATACTGATAGACATACGTTTCATGGATCTTCATCTTACATACATTTACCCCTTGACCCTGTCTTGGGGACTTTGCCCCCAAACCCCCATTTAATAATTTGGGGTGGAAACTGTGCCGATAAAAGTGGGGAAAAATTAACCTTCGAGTCTTATTAGGCTCCATATGGAAGATGATGACGATGAAGAAGAAGAATATCAATAAATTTATTAATCCATTAGTTGAACTTCAAACAATGATACTTGAAATGATGTTATGATTTAATTTTAATGTTTTGATTCTTGAATCTTTGATGTTGAACTTGCACTTGAAGTATATGATGGTATGATCATGATTCATGATGCTATGATTACAAGTGTTTTTATTGTTTAAATGTTTTTAT